>VXAD01009553.1:1377841-1489120 GCA_013399195.1 Dicrurus megarhynchus
ATTGGTGAGTCAAACAGTAGGTAGATACAAATAGTGCAACTAATGTAGAACAGTCAAGTGCCTCAAAATTGAGCTTTACATATAAAGAAGGAAAAAAACCTACTGCTGTTGACAGTTGCATGAAAGTGGGAAAAAACCACTTTAAATATTGCTATGATCCAGAATAGGGTAATACAGTCAATATACAGTATTCTGACTTTTTACCTCCCTAGAGTCTGCTTCATTTAGACCACATGAACAAAAAACCCAAGACCTTCCTCATTAGAACTTAAACCAACATTTTTCATCACACCAATTGTCATCTTGGCTGCAATACCTGGATTATATTTTACTTTTTTTTTTTTTTTTATTAAGTGTTAGTGATGAATATTCAAACACTACTATAGCATTTCCAAATCTAGTAAGTTTTTTTTCTTGTTATTTAATATTTATTAATATAATGCTTGTAATTCTTTGTCTAGTTTTAAACTGCTCTAGAAAATAATTTTCTGCAGTCTTCCTCAGTGGATTTTTGCTGTCTCAGGTGAATAATCTGTTTAGTGGTTCAGTTCAACTGCATAATAAAAGTAAAAGGTGTCATGTCATGTCATCGTGAGCCCCACTTTTTTATAGTGTTTGAGTTCAAATTTTAGAAAGAACTAAAGTACATTCTAGGTAACAGTACAGTTTATAGTGTGGCTTTTAGTTGTGACTTTGGGAATAAATTGCAGTATGGGAAAAGCAGCTGAAAACATGGATAAAAGTCGAATGCAGGATTATTGTAGACCCTGTCAAAATAAATGGTAGAATATTTTTTAGTATGTAATTAAATGTCAAGATTTGTGAGTTAATGGAATTTCTGTAGTCACATCAAGGTCAGATGAGCAATTACTGTTTATGAATTATCTGAAATCTTGTATAGCCTCTTCTAGCTAGTCTTATAGCATCTATTTATATTAGACAACTTTGCCATTTCTGCTGTTTCTCCCCCATAGTTTCTGTTAACAGCAATGTGGTGCATTTTGTCAATTCTGTAGTTGTTTGCAAAACCTTCCTTTATTTCACTGAAGTGCTTGCAATTAGCCCACTTCTCCCCATTGAGAAGCATCTTTGTAGTAACAGCTTTCCTGGCAGAGCTTTTGTTAGGGAGATTTTAAAATCAAGAGTCTACAAAGGTTGGGAAAAATCCAATCATACAAAAGTTCAGCAAATCCCTTTCAAGGTCATATCAGTTAAGATTACGTAGATTTTCCACTTCAGCAAACAGTGGAGTTTTGCATTTTTAGGGATGAATTCAGAATGATAGAATTAATAAAATAAACCAATTCTAAAAGAAATTGTTTGCTAAACTCAAAGAAAAGCCTGGATACATCCCCCCTGCCCCCACCCCCACAGTCTTTAGTGGGGTTACCTTTCTCCCCTATGTCGTCTCTTGTATCACTTCCTTTGAAGTCGTTCACAGCATTTGCTTTGACAGCCACTGGGTGTGGGAAGTATAAGGCTATAGCAAGTATCTCCATAGCATAATCCGCCCAGTCACTGTTGGTCACTGATCCAGCTGCATGCAGCAGCTTAGTAGTCAAAGGGCATGGTAATTCCCTCCTTCTGTCTTTTCTTTCTTCCAAGGCAAAATCTTCACCTGGTGTTTTTGATTCATGCATTCTAATTATGATGGCTGCCATCATCAGCCCTGTGGGTGACACTAGAAATTCTCTGAGCCAACAGCTAATACCACAGCTTGTTAAGCGACCATGTCAGCCTGATTTTAGGGCCCATTTTGCAGTTCACCGCAGGCCTATCTAAAAGCATCAGGAGTCTCCGTCTAGCAGGACAGGCTCATTGTCTTTCTAAATGTCTCCTTCTGATAAGCAGATCCAAATATGGTTCATTCACTGTGGATTTGAAGGCACAGTGGGGAACTTGGCTCACATAGTGGATGCAACAAAATGCTTAATATTTTCCTTGGTATAGAGCTAAAGAACCCAATTTTCAATTTCAGGATACAAACATTTGCTCCCTGACTATGATCAAGAGTTTGAAATTTAAATCAGAAGTCTTCGAAAGCTATTCTAATTCTCAAAGGAGCAGGCTTTCCCATACTTAGTACAAAGAAGAAAATCCTTGGTTTGTATCAGAGTTTGAGCACACAGAATTCACACGATGACCAGAAGTATCCTTTGTTGCCTAAAGATATTGTAGGAATTTTTTCTCTGAATAATTTTGTGTGAAGTATACACTTCTGGTAACTGTGAAGTTACTAAAAGAGCTGTGAATCCTGCAGTCTGATCTGCCTTGCAAACTTTATTTGCTTTTAAATAATTGCTTCAAATACATATTTGTCTATGCTGCTCCATGTATTTCTTTTTAATGTTTTTTTCTAACTCAAGCTCTGGCAACAGAAAGCAATTAATATCTTTCAGTTGCAGGAAATGAGAATTTTTTCAAAAAGTATACTACTGCAACTCTGTATATTTAACTGAGTCTCTGATCTGCAAACTACTTTTTTTATAGCTAGAAACAGGGCTAAGTTTTCTCGACTTCATAGGCATATTTTTAACCAGAAAGCAAATAGGTGGCCTTTCCTGCTGCATAAAACCACAATTTTAATATTAATGCAACAGTTTTTGTTCTCTAAGAAGAAAATCAGTTACTTACCGATGAGGTATGTAAAAGTGCTTATTTTGCAGAACTATCCGTGTGAACCAGTATGTATATGGGAAGAGCTAATTTAAGATCTCCACAGGAAATTAGAGTGGCTCTTTTATTATCAACATCCATTTCCTAAATACTGTGTTGCTTTTGGCTTATTTTCCATTGACCTATAATAATGATGCTGCAGACTTATTTCATCTCTTTGTAAGTTGGCAAACTGGCAGCCATGCCAATCTGTAAGCTTCCTTTCAGAGATAACTAAGAAGCGCATTTTGTTACAGAAAAATCTAGAATTTTGTAGCCTGTGTCCACTATAGTGATTGTGCTTTCATGTGTAACATGCTATTGGAAAACTTCTTCCCACTTATCCTTCTCAAAGGATTTATAGGAAGAGGGCATTTCCAATGTACACCATAATTGCACTTTGGCTGACTTGTATATTTTTCCATTTTTACAGTGTAGATTCACTGTTGCAACCAAGTATCCAAGGCAAATCTTTGTGGCTGCACAAGACAATAAAAAGAGATAAATACTTGATCGTGATAGATAAATCTCACAAAATTTATGTATCTCTCTAAATATTAAATTTAACTAAACAGGCAGAATTTCCATTCTCCTTGTATTCATCCACTTTTCCTCTAATGTGTCTGGAAGGCTTTTTAACATAGCATAAAATTGTGAGAGAAACCTGAGTACAAAGTGGAGTAAAAACTGTTCATGTAGAACTATACCAGCCTATATGGACTTAATACAGGTAGGCATAGATGTCTAAAATTAGACAAAAATAATGGGATCATTCAGAAGGAATAAAATGAGTTCCATCATGTGGAACATACAGAAAAAACAGGAGATCGGGGACAGCCAACATGGGTTTATGAAAGGCAGGTCCTGCTTGGCCAGCCTGATTTCCTTCTATGACAAAGTGATGAGGGAAAGGCTATGGATGTTGTCTACCTGAACTTCAATAAAGCCTTTGTCATTAATTCCCATAACATTCTGCTGGAGAAACTGGCTATTCATAGCTTGGCTGTCTGATGCATTAAGAACTGGCTGGATGGCTGAACCCAGTGTGTGGTGGGGAATGGAGTTAAATCCAGCTGGCTGCTGGCCACAAGTGGTGTTTCCCAGGGCTCAGTACTGGGCCCAGTCCTGTTTAATATCTTTATCCATGATCTGAATGAGGCGGTTGAGTGCACTCTCAGTTAGTTCTCAGAGGACACCAAGTTAGGTGGGAGTGTTGATCTGTTGGAGGGTAGGAATGCTCTACAGAGGGATCTGGACAGGCTGGATCGATGGGCTGAGGCCACCTGTATGAGGTCCAACAAGGCCAAGCGCCAGGTCCTGTACGTGGGTCTCAATAAGCCCATGCAGTGCTACAGGCTAGGAACAGAGTGGCTGGAAAGCTGTTTGGCAGAAAAGGATATGGAGGTGCTGGTCAACAGCTGGCTGAACATGAGCCAGCAGTGTGCCCAGGTGGCCAAGAAGGCCAATGGCTTCCTGGTTTGGATCAGAAATAGCATGGCCAGCGGGACCAGGGCAGTGATGGGCACTGGTGAAGCCGCACCTTAAATACTGTGTTCAGTTTTGGGCCCCTCAGTTCCTGAAAGACATTGAGGTGCTGGAACATATCCAGAGAAGGGCAGCAAAGCTGAGGAAGTCTTATGAGGAGTGGCTGAAGGAGCTGGGATTGTTTAGCCTGGAAAAAAGGGGGCTCAGGGGAGACCCTATTGATCTCTACAGTACCTGAAAGGAGGCTGTAGAGAGGTGGGGGTTGGTCGAGTCTTCCAAGTAAGCCATGGAATCAAATGAAATGGCCTCAAGTTGCACCCAAGGAGGTTTAGATTTTGGATATTAAGAAAAATTTCTTCAACAAAATGGTTGTCAAGCATTGGAACTCTCTGACCAGGGAAGGTGCTGAGTCACCACCCTGGAAGTATTTAAAAGATGTGTAGATGTAGCTCTTGGGGTTATGGTACTGTGTTGGACTTGGCAGTGCTGAGTTAATGGTTGGACTCAATCTTCTAAAAGGTCTTTTCCAACCTAAATTATTTTTTAATATGAGATATTTTGTGGAAGTAAAAAGACAGAAGTAGGCTGAGGATTCATTCCTATTGCTGTGGTATAGAGCTACTTATGGAGAATTGAATTACATTGGATCTACTAATGTGGTTTGTCAGCCTTAAGCTTATTTGAATTTTATTGGGTCTAGTCTACACAAGGTCATAACAGAGCTTAAACTTGAGTCCAGCATAATTTTCTCTTCTTCATTATCCTAAAATATAAAACATCTCTTCCACTTATGAAAATATCTTTCGTCACTGTAAATATTTTTAGATTGCGATTAGGAGTTAACACAGTTAATTCCAAAGTGAACCAGAAAAAGTATTCCAGCATTGTTAAGCGATGAGCAGATGGACTTCCCCAGCCAGCATGCCATTAAGAAGACCAAAACACCACAATTATTATAAATCACATTTGTTTTTAATTTGTTTTCATATGCAAAATCTTAAAACTTGTGTTAGCAAGTCTTGTATTTTTCCATATGAATTTGTATGAGAGAATTACTGGTTATGATTTCAGTACTCGTGGACCAGTGTGTGTGCTGTCAATCAAAGTATCCTGTCTGGACTTTGTTATCTCCCTCGATTCTTTGCAGCAGGCTGCAGGCTGCTTTCAGGTCTCAGAAGATATAAGCCTTTCCTTTAAAAATAACCAAGAGCTTAGCAATGAATAGTAGTGCTGCCTCAATTCCTTCCATTATAACATCCTGCCTAATGCTTTTCACTTTACTTTTCATTTCCTTTGTAGTGCTGAGATCTGGGAAAATTAAGATCTGTGGTACTCCATATTCAAGCCTATATTTGAGACTTGCAGCTTGCACCATTCTCACATGATCTCTGCTATTAGTGAATGTAAAAACAGTTTCTACCCATCTCCCTCTTCCTATTTCCTGAACTAATAGATCAGTGGGAGAAATTTTCCATGCATAATATGAAGAAAGAGCAGCTTAGCTCAAAGATTTTTTGGTTTACCATTGATCGGAGGAGATGAGGAGAATCCAGAAATTCTTTTTTTTTTTTTAAGTGACTTTCTGCCTGGACTTACATCTCTAAGAGAAACATTATCCTGTTTTTGGTGATAGTGCTGGTAAAGATCTGGTCATTTCTTCTGTAAGCTTATTTTAATGAGCTCCCAAAATGCCTGGATGATTGTAGAAGAGTAGTATAAGCATTGTATAGGAAAACTTGGCAGGGGGACAAAACAACCATGAGGCATTCATTTGGGTGCTGGTCAGCCATAGAAAGCTCATTATTACATTAGACTGTTACCATTAAAGCTAATGAGCAGGTATCAAAGTTGAAACTAGAGATTACCATGACACATGCAAGTACTAATTGTACTATTCTTTGTAGAACTTCAGGATCAGAAGGCATGACAGATCTTTGCAGTGTATCTTCCTTTCCTATAAAATACATAGCTAGCACTGAAGAATCAATTTTAGTAAAAAGACTTTTTTTTTAATATGTGCATGAGGTCAGTCTTCATCTGATTCTCTTTTGGACTCCTAAATTATCTCATTCCCGCCTCTCATAAAATGCTTTGCTTCTTGTTGCAGAGCAATCTCACAGCACATGAACTATGTATCTCTGGATTAAAACAAAATTTGGAGATATTCTGTCAATATGCTTTGTCTGCTCCAATCCCTAAACATTTCATCTGTGGGGTCAAGACAAAAACACAGTCCATAACCGGGTCTGAAACATGTATGGTGTGTGATGGGGTCTCAGTATCCACTGCTTAACTTTACAAATCTTCTCTTAGGGAATCACACTAGTATACATATAGCCACACATAGCCAAAGTTTCTTCTGTTTTATATAAGTTTATTTACCCATATCGGTAACTTGGTAACTGTCTTATAAATTGCAGGAAATCTGGGAGAAATTAGAAGTACCCTTGGTGGGTGTATCAGTGCCCATCATTACTGGGAAGAAGAGTCTTAGGAAATAAATCTTAGCTCTTTTCTATCCTTTTGTATTAATAAACATTCTTCCCTGCTGAGAAGAAATTGTCATAACTCTGATGTCTATGTCAGAGATGCTTTAGCAACTTTCCTGAACATTTTAGCCTTTGAATGTTTTGTCCTTAATTCCTAAACCTGATATTTCATTAGTGTGTATTTTACAAATAACATTTCAAAAGGATTTAGAATACTTTAAGATATATTATATGCAGTGGGAAAGGACCAAAAATTCTATTCTTTCCACATATAATAAGGTCTGTAAAAAGCAGCTCATCAAAAATGTAAATGTAACTGAATTACTAAGTTCTCATTTTCTGAGTAACAGCAATTAAATAAACTTGAAACTGGTGGCTGTAATCCTCAAGGTTGGATTTGATTAATAAAGCAAACAATAGCCTGCTGATTTTAAAGTAAAAAGCTGAATAAATACATGTTTCCATTTTCAGCAATAAAGTAATAAGCTATTTAGAGTAAATGTGATTGCCATAAAATAATGTTAGAAACAATGTCTAATACACTCAAAAAAATAGGATGTAAAATAGGATGAATTTCCAACAAATAAATCCAGAGTTTGAATCAGATTTGGGATAACAGAAATGGTAACAAATTATTCATGGCATAAATTATGCCTAACTAGTGCTGCAATAGCAGTATTTATTTAATCAGAGCATAGTCATTGTTTGACAATTACTTTTAAAATCTCCCCTAAAATCAAATAGATAATATTTGTACAATTGTAATAGCTGAGCTATGCAAGCAATTGGAAGACTTACACTGCTGTCCAAGGGAGTAAGGACCTAAAAGAATTTGGCATATCAAATCATTGCCTCACAGTAACTAGCAAAATAAAACACTTACTGCTAATGGAATTACTTGCATATTAAAGAAAGCAGAGAGTGCTGTTTGATATCTCAAACCTGAGAATTAGCGTGCAAGAAACAGAGAAGCTGGTAGCCATGTAAATTGCATGGGATAATACAGGTTGTTTCCTTTCCAGTATGGCACATTTCTGGAAGTGCTTTAACTCTTCAGGATATAACAATGGCCACAGCAGATCAGACAGCAGTTCTATCTAACCTCAGAACCTGTCACTAAGAGTGGCCATGGGTGGATACACAAGGGACGAGAGGTAAGGAAAGCATGTCATTAATCCCCTAATATTCTTCCAATTACCAACTCTTTTAAGCTTACAATTGTACAATTCTAGGAGGCCTCTTAAGGCATCAAGACAGATGTGGCCATATGTGTGTGTCTTGTTGTTTGCGAGTCTTTCTTTCGTCTCTTTTCCAGCCTCCCCTCAAGCCCATGCAGACTTTGCATATGTGTAGCCTTTCTTAGCAACGACTTGCATAAGTATCGTCTCCTTTTCTTTCAAGTGTATCTTCTAGTTTCATTACTGGTCCCTAGTTCTTGTAAGAGACGACCAGTCCCTATCCACCATCTCAATAAGACTTTTGATGTAAATTTCTGAAACCCACATAAATACATCTTTTAACAGATAAATGGACCCTAATCTATGCTGCTCCCACAATTTTTGTAGCTACTGAACTCCCTTCTGAACCTTTATGAGATTTCTGAGATGGGGGAATACACATGGTATTCAAGGCATGGCAGAACAGTAATTTTGGGTGCAATGAAAATAGTACAGTGATGCTCACTGTGTTTCATCATGATCTGTTTCTAATACTTGGATCACTTTCTGCTGCTAACCCTAGCTTGCCCTTTGTGTTAGAAGTCATTTGGAGATTATTGTTATCTCAACTGGACCACTCAGTACCTCAAGTGGATCGTATACATGCTCCATGATTCTTCAAAAGAGCTTCAGGATTTCCCAAAGTTATGCTTCCCGAGTAGAATGTCTATTCATGTGACATTAATCAGAATATTCATTTACCTGGCACAGACATCAGGATTACATATAGATATGCAGTTCCTCAGATTTCTCTTACCTTCCTTCATTTTCTTTGAAATCAAGGAAGATTAAGGAAGAGATTTTATTCTAAGTTTAATAGTACATACATTTCACCTCTAGGCTCTCTTAGAAAATCTGAGTGAATACCATCTGGCCTGAGGTGTTTATTGCCTTTCATTTTTTGTCACTGTGTTCCCTAATAAATTCTACAATCTCTGTAATATCAGATCCTCTGATGATTCTCTGTCAGACAGTGGCTAGCAAGGGATTGTTCTCAGTTTCTTCCACAATGAATGCAGGGAATTAATTTAGTTTTTCTGGAATGACCTTAGGTTGTCTGACAATTCTTTTGTACCATCCTCATCAACTGGTGCTACAGAATCCCTGGAATGTGTCTTTCCTCTGACACATTTTAAGAAAGGATTATTATTATTATTCCTTATCTTTTCTACTCATTGTTCCTCAACCTCCCTTTTTAGATTGTTTGGTTATGCTTTTGCATTTAGTCTGCCAGAGTTCATTGTTCTTTTTATTTTATTCATTTTAATAAGATCTCAAGTATTTGAAGTGTAATTCCTTCTTTGTAGTAACCTCTTTAACCCTTTTTTGATTGGCAATATGCACCTGGGATTTTTTTCAATGTGTTATCTTTAAATAATTTCCATACTATAATTCCCACAGTGTCTGTAAAGATTTACTTCTCTTAGTTGCCCTCTGTAGCTTCTTTTCAATAAGTGTCCTTAAATTTATTCTTGAAAAGCCTGAAAAACATGGTTCCTGAAATCTTCAAGATGAAGAAGGATACTATTTCACAATGAGAAGCTTATACCAGACGTACTGCAGCATAATTTTCCATAATTTATGCTGACTGGGGTTATAATGACAATGTTATTTTTATTTTTCAATTCTCTAACAGAAGAATTATATCAGCATGTACCAGAAGGATATTATTAAACACTTCCTACAAAAAAACATTCCCAGTTTTCTGACCTTCATTAGAAAGTTTTAAAGTTTGATCTGGTACTTCCATAAAAGATCCCTGAAAACAGGAAAATATCAGAGATGTTAGTGCAGCCTGTTGTCTAACAAAGAAAGCAATTCAGTTTTCCAGGTGAGATGTTTTAGTTTTAATAGTGTATACATGCTGTCTTGACACCAGGGCAGCCATTCCTTCCTTGGCTTTTAAATTATGGCATAAACATTTCTCATCGATTGCAATTTTAGAGCCATTTGAAAGCTCTGGTTTGGCCCCATGGTTTCACTGTGCCTGTACAATTGAGGTGAATAGCTTCTGTGATGGGTACTATTATGGTCATTGTGTTCCTGTGAGGTGGACCTATGTCTCTGCTGAAGCCGAGACAAGTGTCTGCAGTCCTGAGTATTGCTGAGGGATTTCCGTGAAATCCCAAGATGTAGAGCGTGCTGTTTTCCGTGTTCCATGCAGGCTATGAAAATATACCAATTTTTAAAAGATTGCCTATCTGCACCACTACTCTATGGTTAATACTTAATTTCAAGAAATAGGCTGTGTAAGGAGGGGCTTTGCATCAGGGTTCTTGAGTTTGTGGAAGTAAATAATCATCCTTTGATGGTTTGAGATCAAGAGCTAAAGTGCCTTTTTCCACAATTACATTTTTTTTAAGTGTGATTTTTCAGTTAGGTGCTTTTTGCCTGCAAAATTGAAATTCATGGAGTGTACTTTTATGTTTACAGGATACCTATTTTGTGTGATTTATCATCTTTTGTATTTAACTTATTGAACATAGACTGTATATTAAGACAGAATTTTGGGGAACTGAAAGTTTCAGAAATCCATTTAACAGAAACTACTTCTGCTGCTCCAAGTAGTATTGGCATAGCAATATTAAAATCATGTTTATTAATATCTCTGTCAGGATTTTATAAACTACAGGCAGTTTTTCTCCTAACCTTTTCAATTTTGTTGTCAATTATTATCTGTTTAGAGGTATTTGGCTTAGACATTGGTATTAACAGAATTCAAGATGTAACCCATGAAAAATGAAGAGTGATGTTTCATGAAAATGGCAGCCCTTACTAGTGGTTCACCATATGTCATGAAACCATAGTTTCCTAGTAAAGCTGTTCTTATACCTTTACAATCTGCATATACCACTGGCTACCATCAAAGACAAAATCATTGGCTAGAAGAACTTGTGCTGTGGCCTTGCTTGTGAAACTTTAAATTTGGTAAAATTTATAAATACCAAATGGCAGTCGCTGAATAATCAAGTCTGTTGTCTAAACTGATGACCTATATTTTTCTGTTTCTGAGTACTTCAAGCACAAATTAATTCTTGACCAAAACAAAATATCTTTGATAAACAAGCTTGAAATTTTCTGGAAAGTAGCTTTTCTGTGCTGCCTCTATGTTTCACCTTTAATTCCCCAGTCCTATGTAGTAGAATACAAGAACATGAAGTCGTAAGCACTCTCAATTGCTTCTGCCAGAGCAGATTACATATTGTGCCTGTTTTAGATTTGCTTAAGCCTTCTTGCAAAGTGTAGAATTTAATCCTGGTCAAAATGGGAAATAATTAACCTAGGAGCATAGAATGGTTTGTGTTGGCACGGACTTTAAAAATCATCTAGTTGCAGACCTTCCCACACGCTGCCATGGGCAGGCAGGGACACCACCCACTATATCAGGGCTCCATCTGACTTGGTCTTGAACGCAGATGGGGTGTTCAAGCCTGTTCCAGTGTCTTGCTAGCTTCTGAGTACATAATTTCTTCCTAACATCTAATCTAAATCTCTCCTCTTTCAATTTAAAATCGTTCCCCCTTGGCCTATAGCTACCTCCCCTTGTAAAACCTCTAACAAACATACTCCTATTGGAGAAAAAGCTTGTTGTTATTTGTGTGTATTCTGTGAACTGAATGGAGACCAAATCCTCCTTGGAGTTCCAGTTTTTGAGTTTGTTTGGATCTACAGTTTGCTTTCATAAAACTAGCAAGGGATCTTCAACCTTCTTTCTAGGCAATTTAATAAAGCTCTTTATCTTCTAATTCTCCTTTATTCTCCAAATAAAACTCATGTCTGCCTGTAAAAGCAGATGGGGAAATAAATATTCTGAACTATAATTTTTCTTCATAAACTCCCAGAAGAATAGCTATTGATAGGTTACCTCTTCTATTAGGTAGAAACAGTAAGATGTCTGTGGTGTTCAGTTTTTCATATATATACTTTGTTCCAAGCAATCTGTTCTATTTACTAATGTTGCCTTCTTTGCCTCTGTCCCATGGGTTAAAAAATCTACCTTTTACCCATTCCTTCAAGATCTGAATGTAATGATCTCATTCTCTATCAAGGAAATATTTAATCTACTTTTTTATTTAGCATATTTATGCATAATGACTGATTTAATGAAATCATTTACTTCCCGGTTACTTTAAGTATTTTTCTCTCCAAATATTACTTTGCTAAACATATTACTGCACTAAAAATAGTTATGTCAGCCTAAAAAGTCAAGAAAATCTAATAAGTCATAAATAACTTCTCAAAGGTAGGCATTAAATTGCTCTATTTCCACATTTAAATCAGATCTATTTTCCAACTTTTAGGCAATTCACTATTTATGTAAACTAACTTACTTGATCTAGATGACTAGTTCTTGAAAAAAATTATTAGTCTTAATTCAGAAAAACAAATAGAAAAAATTATGCAGTTTCTCATTTGGGGATGCTGAACAGTTTTCTGTTCAAACTGCATTAATAGAAAAATATATGTAGCCAAAAAGAACTTTTACAACTTTTAAAAATTAATCTCAGTGGGTCTTATGAGCTCAGAGCTTTGCACTACGTTACTACGCAGTTTCTCAGAGTTTTCTCACATCCAGTCACCTTGATCTTTAGGCCACATATACCCAAGGCCTGTCTGCAGGCATTCATGCAGATATGCCCTCAGCTTGTCTCTTTCCTCCATCTTCTACTATCCTTTCCCTCTCTTTGAAGATCACTCTTTTTTTAATGAAGCATGAAATTCTCTCTTACTCACTCGAAAAAGGGTGCTGGGAATTTACAAATGTAAAAATTGTTGTGAGACTCACTTTCTCACTTTGCTTTCCTAATTCCTATCAACTCAATGTTAATTGATAGAGCAGGTATTTCATTCTTTCACACAGACAAATATACCTATATTATCATTCTGTGAAAACAGTTATTTGCTGCTCTCTGAACAGACCTCACCATTTCAGGCTGCTTTCCATACACTGCATTTTCTAGGTCACTGAGATCTCATTAGGTATTTCAGAGCTGTGTTTGCAGATTCCTAATACTTGTAAGCCTGAAGTAAGTATTCTGTCCAAATGCTGAGAAACAATCTTTAAGCTTCATTCAAATGGCATGTAGTTTGCTGTTATTTTTCATTAGACATCATTATATCTGCAAATCTGGAATAAAAAGGCTAGCCAGAATGTTTATGGCTTTAATAAAAAAATTAAATCCCCAGATTATGACATTTTAGAAAGATTCAAACCAGAATGGTGCAATTCAAAATGAATATACTCTTACGTTGTAAATTACAGTTTATCTTGAAGTTATTTTATTAATTTATAATACCGTTTCTGAAGTTAATTTCAGTAAATGTCATTGATGCTAAGGGCACATTTTGAAGTCAGCTTTCAGTCAAACACATTAGATTACAAATCCAAGTTATAAACACTTTTCAGAATACATAGCAAATTTATGCAACTTTGGTCACCAAAAATATACTGTTATGAATATGCTGTAATTTATGGGGGCATTTCCTCTGTGGTTGCACTTGCTGAACATTAAATTGAGAATTTAGATTATCTTCTGAATTTATATAGTCCCTATAGAATTGGAACTACACCATGTAAAAAATTTTCTTTATTCAGACTTTAATCAAAGATGAAAAGGATGAAGCAAGCAATCAACATAGCTATTCAACAGAACTGGGTATTGTACACTAAAGAATGGCACCAGGAACCCCCATGGGGAAGTGACAGGATGAGACTAGGAAATGTTTGTGACTAACAGGATACAAAAAGTTCTTTCACTTTCTAATGTAAACAGGTTCAAATTAGCCATATTATAGCACTTCCCCTGGGAGTCACCTGAATATTTTAACAAGAGAGTTATACAAAGAGGACTGAAAATCTACCATGTCTTCTAGTACCCAACCACAGGTAAAATAAATTGATTACACTTCTGTTGGTTTCAGAGGTTTGTAGGTGACAATTTATATTTCTGAATTTCAGCATGACATTGAAAATGTAAGCTCTTGCAATAGTGACTTAGATTTTACAGGCAGTTCAAAATAAAGGTATCTCTTCATAGCACTGACTTTCAAATCCTAAAGTGTAGAACAGATTATTTGTACTACCTGCTATCATCAAAGAACAGAACTGAAACATAATGTCATTGTCGATTGCTCTCTATCCATTTTAAAGCATAATTGGTTTTTTGATCGTATTATATCATGTTGTTTTGGAAAGCATACCGTGCTAATTCACAGCAGTATTTTAAGTATAGTGCAGTATTATCAACTTTATTTGAACTCATCAGACTGCTAACTAACTTAGTTCAAGAGTTCACATACAATTGTAGGAACAAAAATATATGTTGAGTTATATCTATAGAAAATACTTAAATTATAAATATGGACAAGGAAATGTCTATGATTCCGGATTTTTTTAATGCAATCTTGCATTTGAAAATATATTGACTGTTAAAAGCATGTGTTCACCTGGTGTCAATTTGTAGCAAAGGACTTTGTGACAAGTAATTGGTATTACTTGAAAATTAATCTATGTCATCGGAATGAATGCTGCATATTCTGGAGGTGGTGGAAGGTAGCCATAACTATGGATGCACAGGTCTTTGAGCTTAGGAGAAGCTGGAATCAGATCCAAGCTCTCGGTCTGTGGGTCTTGTATGAATATAAAAAGCACAGATTGTATACTAAAGAAACAATGCTCTTGTAAACACAAATGAAAATCTCTATGAATCTCATCTTGCTTACACACAAGGGGGGTGTATTCTCCACTGAAGTCTAATGGGATGTGCATCGAGGGGAGAATAATATGCACCATTGCCTTGTTCACTAACAGGTGAAGGGTAATATAGATGAAATTGGAGAACTAATGGGCAAGACAGTTCCATTAGCATATACACGGCGGTTTCACATTTTGCAGCAAAGTAAAGGCAAAGGAGTGGCATAAACCAAGGAAAGATTAAGTCTAAGACCTGCTGTCGATGTGATGAAAACAACTTGACATTTGAGTGTTTCAAGTGCTGGTTTATCACATGAGTGGCTCAAATGATTACTTTCTCTGTAGAATCTCACAATGAGAGAACCTGGAGGACTTGCACACCGTATCAGATATGGTGCAAAAGAAATGTTGAACTGTATGAATTCGGAGATACAGCATGAAGTTGTCATTATCTTGCACTTTTATAGTAAATGACTGAAGGGAGCCACTTGCCTAAAGGAGTAGTGTGATTTTTTTGGTAAAAAAAAAAACAGTCAATCAATTGATCAATCAATATTTAAAAGCCCAAATCAATTCAAGGCTCATGTCAATGATGTTTTAGCATTGTAAGATACCTACACGGTACCTACAGACACACTTCCTTTTCTTACAGTTCAGATGTAAAGCATTTTTTTATTCCTCCATGAATATCCAAGAATGAATTGCTCTTAAATGAGGCAATTCAAATACATACCATATGATGTTTTAAATGTGTTTCTGAAAACTTTTTAAAATTGTGAACGGATCTTTGATATCTGCCATCTGGAAAAACACTTTTTTTTTTTGTGTTCTCGGTTAAAAAAAAAGGTCTTGCAGAACTGCTGATCAAAGATAATTATGCTCCAAAATTAAACCACCTCAAAAGATATTTGTAGCAATATTAAGAAAATATTATATACTGCTCTAAATATGAAACAAACATATATAAGACCCATGGTATTAGTATTGAAGAGCTCCAGAAGATCTTTAATCTCATTTTAACTGGTTAACAATGCATCTGTGAGAAATCAGATGTCTTTCCTTTGTTTATTGGAAATAACAGAATAACACCTCCCTAGGAATCTTAGTATTCAGTGATATAAATTAAAAGCTGTGCATTCTTCTCTCCTACAAGGGAGTTTACATGCAATCATCTATTTTATTTTTGGCTTCTAATAATCCATTATGTTTTCTGGAGATGTTTTCTAGAGGTAACAAGAGGAAATGAAAAGTTCCTTGGTTGGACCAAAAAGTTTATTATGCTCGGTATATTATGTCATTGTAGCAGTACTCAGTAGTTCTCTTTCACTATGGGCATGAGTAACAGCAGTACACAGCATCTAAAATATCTGTCTACTGTCAGAGCCTACATAGTACATAATCATCATTAACACAATTCCTCCAAGTTGAATGATCAGCATAATACAAAGTCTATAAACCTTTAAGACTGAATCTATTGACTGTAGGAGATCTGTTCTATAATTGTCTCTGCATTGTGAGAATGATGATGAAGTAAATTCTTTTACAAAGTGAATTTTCGAAGAAGATGTACTGATTTTATTTAAGTAGGTCTTACTAGGTGTCCATTAAAATACTTTTCATTTAAATATAAAAGATACTTTAAAAAGCAGCAAATCTCAATCCTGATTGACACAAGCAAATTTCATTAAGGATTTTAGCAATACTTTGGAAAGCCACTGTTGCTTAAGCTGTAGTAAACTAATTCTTGAAACAAAAACTAATTTAATTTTTTTTTTATTTGTAATTCCTATTTATGTTCTTATTTCTTAGCTAGAGAAAAACTTTTTTGCTCTGTGCACAAAGCTACATGGGGGTGTTTTAATTATATGGGGTTATTTTTGTGCTGTATTAAAATTTTTGCCAGAGAAGGATATATTTTGCTAAATTTATGTTAACAGGAAGGACTGTAATTTATGTTCTACACTCTTGTTAGCAGCCAGAATTATTACTGGGAAATAATGGTGCAGAGGGAAGCTTGAGCAATTGTTTTGCTCTGTAACACAGACCTGGAAGAGTTGTGAGGTGAAAAAAGTCAGTGTTCCAGGATAAGCTTTCAGAGGGTCTAAAACTCTCAAACCATATTTTGTGTTTTGCTAAGCATTGTGGCAGTCGTTATTGCTGTGCCTTTGGAGGACAATATATTCATAGATGTGTGATTCTTTTGCTCTCTACTCATGTAGCCAAACCATTTTCTTCAAAGAAGGGTGCAGGCATGATATATCCTGATTATCATATCATGCTGAGAAGGAGTAGTAGACCTTTTAGACTTATTTGATTTTGGCTTTCTGTGCAGCACCTGTCTACCTTTGCTAGTAGTACTACTAAATCTTAGTAAGCTTACTGTGCCAAAAGGCAAATTCAACTTTCACACAACAGGAGCAGGTTTTTGTTGCCATACATCATGAAGGCTGTGTTGGGGAGGATCCACTTCAACTTAAGGGAAAGTTTTTCTAGTATTGCTGGGCTGACGCCACTACTAAGCTGACTGCAATATAAAAATTTTCTGCTATTTCCATACTCTTTTACTGATAGAAAAATAGTGGTCCTTGTCGTGGTGAGCAGAGTGGAGCTACTGATGGTGGGCACTGAGCAGATGCAGCTGATTGAAACCATCTGAGCAGGTCCCCTTGGTGTTGGGGGGACAGTCGGGGAGGTGGCAAGGAATGAGGGGCAGGGTAATGTTCATTGCTGGAGCAGGAGTATTTCCTCTCAGGCATGAGACCAGGTGCTCCATCCGCAGCATAAACTGCCTCTAAATGTAGAGGCCTCTAAAATTCTTTCCCTATTATTCTGTTCCAAAACTGGGAGCCCTGTTTTTGTCAAAGAAAATACAAGAATGCAAGTAAAAAATAAAGAAAATATACATGTATTTATTAATAGAAATAGTGTTTTGGACTTACTTCCTTTCTATATGAAGGGTTCCAGGCTGCAAAATTTTATCAAAAGTATTTGTGTTTGTTGTGCTTCTATTCCAGTGGCACTATGAACAATTTAACCAGATGAACCACATTTTCTGTGATTTTTTTTGTTTCTTAAAAACACCATCTCTCTTGATGTCTTGAATGTGTGCATGGTAGGAAATATAATCCTATCTGCAGTCTGAGTATTTGTATCCAGAGATAAAGTAGACCAAAGGTTTTCACAGTATGTTATTAAAAGAGTACAAATCTTCCTTAACAAAGGTAAGCACAGCACACTCATTATAGTGAAAATTAATATTAAAATGCTTTAATTTAAAATAAATAATTTTTTAAACACTTTCAAGATGGCATTATTAGAATTTTACAAACTTAGGCCTGAGTTTTGAAGTGACATTGATAAAAAAGACAGCTTTTTATGGGCAAATATTTTTCAGAGACCAATGCATAACCTTGTAGGACAGTAGCTATAATCATCTTTAAATCATAATCATACTGTGCATGTACAAAATATTTTCACAGGTTTTCTTTACGTATCCTCTCTTGCAGCCTAAAGACAGGCAGGCACAGGCCCCATTGAGTGGCTGGATTTTTAGCTTCCTGCCATTAACCACAGTCCCCTGCTATCATGAGCATCCATGTCACATAATCCCTTTCATCAGTACAGAAAGCTAGTCACAGATCCCTAATTCTCAGGTCAGTTCTGCACCAGCACCATCCTCGATTAGAACAGCCGGGGGTAGAAGTGGTCTAATTTGTACCTTCTTATCCAGGCTCCAGAGAGGTTAGCCAGTGCAGCCCACTGTGGCCACCCCCTGCAGAAGCACTTCTAGCTACCTAACACGCTGTACTGTGTGTATTAAAATGTGTTTCATAAAAAGACAACTTCCTCTTTGCTCTTATTGCTCACCCAGTTTTCCTGAGCCAAACTGTGATTCTAGTGAAGGGAGTGGAAGATACTCTGCGAAAGACTTGTGTTATTTATTACTGGAATATCTCAAGCTATTTTGAAACCAATAGACCTCCTGGTCAGTGCAGACGGTGTAACAATCACCTGCATTTCCTTTGGAGGAAGGCAGTTGGTTTTGCTGCAGAATTACCTGTAATATGTCATCCTCTTTTTTTTTTTCTTTTCTAATTTTTATAAATGTGTTAGATATGCCTATTCTATGAAATTGAACTTACAGAAATACTTGCCAGACAGAATTCTAATTGCTGGCATTCTGCCAGTCCCCTCTTCTGAGACCAGGGGGCTTATTCATCACTGCCCTTGCACTGCTGACACTCATCCATACATATAGCGTGAAGAGTGCCCTCTGCTTAAAAATTCAACATGATGATTTGGTAAAATGCACCCTATTTCCATTTTCTCAGTGCAAAGTTGAATGAGCTTGGATGAGTTTGAAAGTTGAAAAGACTTTGGAGACTTGCACTTGCACATGGTTTCCAACATGTGTTTCTGTTGGCAATTTCTGAGCAGGTAGTGTGGAAACTCACTAAAACAAACCAGTGTGTGAACTTTCATAAATCTGTGGTGATACTAAACTGTTTTCTTGACATCAGCATATTATCCGTAAATAAAATTTAGCATGATTGTGTCTGACAATTTTTTTTCAAATAGCTGTTCAAAAATTTCTTGCATTTTTTGTTCCTGAAAAAGGGTTTTTTTTAAAAAAATAATTTACATGAGACACAGAATACTTATTTTGTTCAACTAGTCACATACAAAATACTATTCTTATTGCAAAATTATAGAATTAGCTAGGTTGGAACAGAGTGAACATTTCAGCCAGCTCCCTCAGTACCCTTGTGTGGTGCCCTTGGGCCCCATAGACTTTCATGTGTGTGTAAGTGGTGTAGCAGGTCGCTATCATTGCTCCTTGAATTGTATGGGCTTCATTCTGCCCGTTGTCCCTGTTTTCCAGCTCAGGGGGCCGGGTACCCTGAGAACAGCTGGTCTTACAATTAAATACTGAGGCAAAGACATAAAGTACCTCTGCCTTTTCCTCTTTCTTTGTTACTGTATTTCCCTCCCCATCCAATAAAGATGGAGGTTCTCCTTAGTTCTTCTTTTGTTGCTAATTGATTTATAGTAAATTCTGTTGTTATTTTTTATGGAAGTAGCCAGATTAAGTTCTAGCTGGGCTTTGGCCCTTCCCTTCTTTTCCCTGCATAACCTCATGACATCCTTGTAGTACTCCTGAGTTGCCCACCCCATCTTCCAGAGGTCACAAACTCTTCTTTTTTCCCAAATTCCAGCCAAAGCCCTCTCTTCAGTCAGAACAGTCTTCTTCCCCACTGGCTTATCTTTTGCTAAATGGAGACAGCTCGCTCCTGCACCTTTAAATTTCCTTCTTGAAGAATGTCCAGCCTTCCCTTGCCCTTCAGGACTGCTTCCCAAGGGACTCTGTCAATCAGTGTCCTAAACATGCCAAAATCTGCCCCCAGAACTCCAAAGTAGCAGTTCATCTAAGTCCCCTCCTTCTCCAAGGTTCGAAAGCTGTATCATTCCACTGTGCCCAAGATGGCCTTCAACCACCACATCACCCACAAGTCCTTCTCTGGTCACAGAGCCTTCCCTAGTTGGCTCCCTCACCAGCTGTGTCAGGCAGTTCTCTTCCACACACTCCAGGAACCTCCTAGATCATTTTCTCTCTGCCCTGTTGTATTTCCAGCAGACATCTGGTAAGTCGAAGTCTCCCACGAGAACAAGAACCAGCAATTGTGAGACTTCTTCCAGCTACTTATAGAATATTTCGTCTGCACCTTCACCCTAGTTGAGTGATCTGTAGCACAGCACCACCAGGACATCTGCCTTATTGGCCTTCCCCCTGATTAACACTTGACCATAAACACTTAATCCCTAGAGCATCACCAAGCTCTAGACAATCAAAACACTCCCAAATATACATAACTAACCCATCACCTCTCCTTCCTTGCCTCTCCCTTCTGAAGTGTGATAAAATGTATATCATATATATATATATATATAAACACACACAAGGATATGCTGAACAGAGAAAATAAATGCTTTTTCACAGCTTCAGCTGTGTTAAACTCATGCCACTGTGAATTTTTGTGAGACTGAAGAACAGACAAAAAATTATTTTGCTCAGTTGAAAGCCTGTTCTAAGTACGTATAAATTCTTTTGGATACTCTAGTCTTTTCAACTCCTAGGTCTTCATTTTTCCTTCATCTTGGCCATTTCAGTGTAGGAGATGGAATGAGCTTTCACGGTGAAATTAAAAACCCAAACCATATGAAGAGACATACAGTGCAACCAAAGCCAATTCTAGAGGTCTTTATATAAAGTATTAGATATTATTTTATAGTTACATATAAAGTATATGTGTATGTTATGCCAGTTAATGAATCTTTGTTCTTTTTTTTAATCTAAGATTCCAGAATTTCTATATTGAGAACAGGAAAATAAATCTCATTTTGTAAAATCTTATTTTGATCAGTTTTTAAAACAGTTATTAACAATGCTTAAGTATCTAAAGTTAGGTATTTTCAATTAATGTTAAGTGCTGTTTATTTATTTGCAACACATATAAGGGGTATGTGTTTTTATTTCAAAAAAAAGTACAGATGTTAAAAATGCTTATTGTAAATGAAAAGCAATGAGAACTAAAATAGCTACATAATTTTAAACATTATTTACATTATAAAATCAGAACTCAAAGTGGGAAACTAACTTTATCAAATCATACTGATATAATGAAGGAGAAATCAGGTAATGTTCTATTTTTTCATTCATTCCTCTTAAATTCTAATTTAGTAAAATAGTTTATAATAAATGTTTTTGTACATAGCCTGAGAGGAGTGTAATTGCTTTAAAATATTGAGAAACTAGTAAAAGTAGTAACTCCATCATACAGAATTCTTCTCATCAAAGCTTATTTGCCAAATAATAGAAGGACCCAGATGCCAGCTCTCTCGTGTTTTATTAATCCTTTGGCAAGTAAAGGTAATAGTTTCATTTTTTGTGTTATGTAGTGGAAGGCACTGATTGTAGATCATCACTCAAATAGAATATAATGGAAAGTGGGAAAGGGAAGAAAAAGAATATGCAAATTCTAAAGAGCCTTCTTTAAATTATTATTCAATGTGTTTCTCTTCAATCAATGTAAATGTTAAGTAATATTGTATAATGACATGAAAAAATACAACAGCAATAACAGAATCAGAGATTAATGTCTTGAATGTGTGAAACCCTTAGGAAAGCTGATAAATAGAAAAAGAGAAAACAGTTATCACGAATTAAAAATACAAGACAGAAACTTAAACAAGATTCAAAGGTCAATTTAAAGCATATTTTTAAGGAGCTCTTTATCATATTCCTCATCCCCCACAAAAAGAATTCAGCTACAGGTTCTTTTTCTAATACTTTACAGATAATTCTGATGTCTAGTAGAAATGTCATAAGCTGGTTATGCTTTCATAAGCAAGAAAGTTGGCCAGAAATGTGGGCAACAATAAAGAGAGGTTTTCAAATATATTAATGGCAATAGGCAGTGTAAAAATAACATTGGCCTGTTACGGGTTGAGGATGGTCCCCTCACAAACAGGGACAGGGACAAGGCAGAGGAGTTTAACGCATTCTTTGCCTCTCTCTTCAGCACGGATGATGGACCAAGGGGGTTTCAGTGCCCTGAGCTGGAGGACCATGACTGTGAGAATATTAAACTCTCAGTTGACCCTGAAATTGTGTGGGATCTACTGCTCCAGCTGGATCCCTAAAAATCTATGGGGCCTCATGGGATTCATTCAAGAATCCTCAAGGAGCTGGCTGATGTCATTGCAAAGCCTCTCTTGATGACTTTTGAGTGGTTTTGGGAATACAGAGAGATCCCAGCTGAGTGGTAGCTGGCTAACATTGTCCTGATTTTCAAGAAGGGCAAGAAAGGGAACCCCAGAAGCTACACGTGTCTGTCTCATTTCAGTGCCTGGTAAAATTATGGAGAGGATCATTCTGGGAGGTATTGAAAAACACCTGAAAGACAATGCAGTCGTTGGTGACAGCCAGCACAGCTTCATGAGGGCAAAGTTCTCCTTATCAAACCTGGTTTCCTTTTATGACAGGGTAACCCCCCCAGTTGATCAAAGGAAGCCAGTTAATGACATCTTCCTGGATTTCAGTGAAGCTTTCAATATTGTCACTTACTGTATCCTTCTGGACAAAATGACCAACACATCTGGATAAACACAACATGTGATGGGTGAGTACCTGGCTTATGGGTCGGGCACAAAGGGTTACAGTGAGTGGGGTGACATCAGATTGGCAACCTGTCACTAGTGGGGTCCTGCAGGGCTCCATCCTCAGCCCTGTGCTCTTCAACATCTTCATAAATGACTTGGTTGCAGGACTAGAAGGCATACTGAGCAAGTTCACAGATGATACAAAATTGGGAGGAGCCATTGACTCTCTCAAAGGCAGGGAGACCCTGCAGAGAGACCTTGAAAAATTATAGGATTGAGTAATCCCCAACCAAATGAAAGTCAACAAGGGGAAGTGCTGGATTCTGCACCTGGGATGGGGCAACCCTGAACGTACATACAGACTTGGGAAGGAGATGCTGGAAAGCAGTGCCACAGAAAGGGACCTGGGGGCCCAGGTCAACAGCAACTTGAACCTGAGTCAGCAGTCCCCTGGCAGCCAGGAGGGCCAAGTGTGTCCTGGGGTGCATCAGGCACAGCCAGGCAAGGGAGGGGATTGTCCCACTCTGCTCTGCACTGAAGTGGCCTCATCTTGAGTCCTGTGTGCAGTTTAGGGCACCACAGTATAAGAAAGATCTTAAACTGTTGGAGAGCGTCCAAAGGAGGCCAACAAAGCTGTTGGAGGGTCTTGAGGAGAAGCCGTATGAGGAGTGGCTGAACTTGGTCTGTTCAGCCTGGAGAAGAGGAAACTGAGGGGAGACCTCATTGCACTCTACAATTTCCTTGTGAGGGGAAGAGGAGGGGCAGGCACTGATCTCTTCTCTGTGGTGACCAGTGACAGGACCCAAGGGAATGGCCTGAAGCTGTGTCAGGGGAGGTTTAGGTTGGATAGTAGAAAAAGTTTTTCATCCAGAGGGTGGTTGGGCACTGGAACAGGCTCCCCAGGGAAGTGGTCACAGCACCAAGCCTGACAGAGTTCAAGAAGCATTTGGGCAATGCTCTCGGGCACATGGTGTGATTCTTGGGGCTGTTCAAGGCCAGGAGTTGGACTCCATGATACTTATGCATCCCTTCCAACTCAATCATTCCGTGATTCTGTGAAAACAATAGCAAGGAGGAAAAAAAAAGTAAAATAGAAAGACATGGTATAAGCAAATCAAAGCTCTGATGTAGTACTTACAAAGGTCCAGAAAGAGGCAGATAATTCAGATAGAGAAATTATTAACCCTGCTTATATGGAAGTACTTAGATATGTGTTTTACTTTCTCATTTCTGTCTCACGCTTTTTTACAATGGGACGTCCATATAGCACTTGCTGTGTTTTCAGCTAATTGTTGATTGCATGGTAATGTTACATGATTCTGAGAAGTTACTGCTTTCATTAAATAATAGCACTGCTCATTATGAAATATATGAAAGTGGTGGATTTGTCTTGTGCTGTTTCTTTTCTTTAATAGTCTTAAATTTCTGAACTTCTGAGACAAGTTTTTTATGATCCCTACCCTCATCTACCCAGAACTAAATCTGCAACAACAACTTTCTTCCTCTGTAGCAGTAGTTCAGGAATATGGTTGAAACAGTACTAATTAGAATTAAATTGGTATTTAAGTGTTTGTTGAGTATAACTATCCTCACTCTCCATAATACCTTTGGGTAATTTTTTTACTATTTTCATTTTGTAAAAACTCTCATCACCACAAGAGTACTCAGCAGAAGGAAGAGATCAGCTGCATCTGAGTGTCTGTTTACATCCTAGCAGGCCAGAGTTCAACCATCTTAAGGTCACACTGCTTTAATCATTAGAAACCTCTTTTTCCCCTCAAACTGATCAGAAAATATTTTTTTCTGTGAAAAACCACACAGAAAAAAAATTGCTTTTTTTGTTACATGACCATTCATAGATCTTACTACAGCTCATGGATCACATCCTAGTAAACCATATTAAAGGTAGGTTAAGAATGGTGTCTGGTGGAAAGGGAATATGGCATTTTTAAGTCTACATAGATGGGCTAACACCACAAACGTAGGTCAGTGTTCTGACATAGCCACTATGTATTCAAGGTTGAGATGACATGTATTTTAGTCAGCTAAGTAATAAGCCCAGCAAGATGCAGTCTGGGCAAAGCTCATAAATTCTATCCTCATTACTGTCTTTTTCTTACTCTGAAATCTGACAGTGGCTTGTTTAAACATAGTGCTAATCCAAGAGCTTTGTAGCGCAGAGAATCACAGTGTTACGTCCCTCTGTCCTTCACTAGCAGTATACTCTTTGCAGTGTGCTGCAAAGTTCCCAACAGCATTTGTGCTGCATAAAATACATCTGTGGAGAGGAAAATACACCTTGAGGTTCCAATATTCCATCTGCCTGAAGGCTTCTTATAAATAATGTAGTGGTTTTGAAAGAACAAGTTAAATAGTTTGTCTTAAATTTCCTTAATCTTGAGTGTCATTCTTCTCTAGGCTTTGTGATTGTCATAATGAGCACAATGCATTTTTCAATTTACATCTTGCATCTAAAAATATGATCGCTAAGTCTCCTTATCTTGTTGTTTTCCAGAGGGTCACTGGGTTTCAGGTTGAAGGAAAGAATGTTGTTTTAATTTTAGGTATAGGTTCCATTTCAGGCTTCTCAAGTGTAACTGTGTCCTTTTAATGGGAGTTATATGCACATATCAAAGAAAATAGGTACTTAAATATCGTTTTTGATTGGCTGGATCTCTTTTAATAATTTATCTACAACTGTAATCACAATGTTTCTTGTCTGATGAGCTTATATGCTTGATTCAATGATGGGGAAAAAAACCAATAGGGTAAGTTGTTGATAGTAACTCCCAGGGAAAATATTCTATACTACAGGATCGCTACTCTAAGTATTGAAAATCTTGAAATGTTTGAAAAATTGAAATTATAAAACCACCGAAGGAAACTATTGCATGTAATCACCATCGTCTTTTTCTCACAGCTTGACTCTATGACAGTTTGATGGCTTTATTGCAGTTGGCATGGATTGCTTTGGCTGAACTAAATGGCAGCTATCTCGCATGCCCTTGATTGTGTTCAGACTAATCAGAGGCTTTTGAAGTGATGGCTTTTGTGTGGTTTTGAGGAATGATGCATTTTAAAAACTGATATATCAAGACATTTTAAAATAAAGGTATTCCAGCAAGACCTGTATTGCCTCAATGAAACCCTACTGGGAACTATATACCTCTTTCCTCAGTAACACAGAGGCAATGATTAGGTTAGTTCTTTGTTATGACAGTATGAGTCTTTGCTGTTTTTAAAAAATGTATATATTGCTTAGAATTACCATCTTATTATAACCAAATTAATTCTTAGTCAGATCTGGAGATCCTCAGCACAAATTCTGTTATAGTGACTAAAATATAATTGGCTTAAATGACAGTTAAATAGAGACTGGGGATGTATTTAAAAATTCGCATATTATGCAGGGAGAATTCTGTTATTAAAGAGGTTTAATGTTACTGTATTTGTTCTCCACTTTGTTTTGATCAAAGCTTTTGCTTATAGACAGATAAAGATAAATAAATAGAATGTAGACAGTACATACCCTTTGATAGCTACAACATAAAGCATGTAAGAAAAGAAGGGGTTTCTCTCAGCTACTTCTTCTGAGATAAATTTATTGAACATCCTTTTTCATTGCCTGGAGGGTGACATACGTAGTTCCTCACAAAATAAGGGCAATACGGTTAGCCATCACTTAGATTAATTCTTTTCCATAAATCTATCAGTTTAATATTTACATGTCATGCACCAGCATCTGAAGTTTGTAGTATGCACAGTGAGTCATGATGGAAAATTTGGTTTGCATTGTCTTCTTTCTTCTGTATCAAAATGGTATAATATGCCTTAAATGTTTAGTCTAGTGTAGCTATTAAATGTCTCAGGTGATTCAGCATCATCTCATAGGAAAAAACTCTTGCTTGTCAATGTAGTGCGATACCTTCTTCTGTGATCAGCCTCCTTGATACTCGTGGAGATAGGATGAGGTGCTACTGCCCACCCAACCAACACAGACTGTTATTAGCATCATTTTCCTTTTCTTTGTTTACAGCATTTATTCAATTCCGTCTCATTGCATTTAGATGTATCCCCTCTAAAGTACCATCTATTTCAACATGTCTGTTTCTCCTCAGGAAATTTATGTAAGGAGTAATTAGAAATTGAATCATCATGAGTGGAATCACTTCTTTTCCCTAAATTCCCTTTTTTCTGGAGTCCATGGTGTATTATGGCCTATACAACATATGTTCCCCTTGTACTAGCCCCTTGCTTCTCATTTCTTCACTAGCGGTGGAAAAAGTCAGCCTTGCTTGCTGCTTTTTCAGCCACTTCTCAGACCACGTAGTCCACATAGACAAGGCTGTAGTGTTTCCTATGCTTTTTCTTAGATATCCTTATTTTTGAGAATCTTTGCTGAAGATATGTGTCATGGAAGCCTGGACTAAGACTTCCTTGGGTAGCTGCCTTAGTGTAAATTACAAGTTGAAATTAAAATATATACTTGTATAGAATACGCAATTAGATTTCAATCTCTCCAGTGCTGGAATATTTTTTTCCCTCTTTGAAATCCCTCTAATTTGCAAAAACCTTAACCTATGGTTGACCTAATCTCTCTGCTCATGTCATTATAATAATTCCAAATCTCTGCAGATAAGTCAAAATGCAGTGTCTATTCTAGTACTGCCGAACACTGCCCTTACCAGGTTATCTGTGAACCCATTTTCCCTGCTACTGAGGAGAATTGGTTACATTCTCCCTTGCTAGAGGTCAGATCAGAGTGAATTTTGCTAATTACTGCTCAGTATCAGAGCTGACAATGGTAAAAATTAAACAGACAGACAGAAAAAGAGCAAGACAGAGTAAGCAGTGAGCAAGTGTCAATGGCAATTATATCTTGGTTCCAGCATCCATTTTGTTAAAAGTAATGGAAAAAACAGGGCAAGTGTTTAAGGGTTCAAATATGGCAATTATTTTTTTCCTTCTCACCCTCAAGAGATGTCACTTGTTTTACTTTCTCTTACACCTTCCTTTAATTTTATTTCCAGCTCCCAGTGAATCCTCTCTAAAAAATGTTGAGACTATTTATGTGCCCTGTGGCATATATGTCTCATGTTTGAAACAAAAGTAGAAAGTTTCTTCCATACTGTAGGTTGGAGATCATCATCCCAACCCTCTTTGCCTCAATTAGTATGGCTTTAAAGGTGTGTGTTCCTATATAGTCAAGGGAACAGGAATTCCTCCAGAGGGACATTTCAGCATCAACCTACTAAAGTGCAGGGTTTGTATTCCTAGCGGAATTTGTAGTACTGTGACAGCCGTGAGACTGAGCAAGAAGCAGGGGTGTTACATACTGAAGCATCAGCAAACACCTTCCTCTTTAAAGGAAAAAAATAAAATTCAAATTCTACTCTTTAAGAAAAATTAGATATTTACTTCTGTAAATTATAGTTAGGGTAACACAATAATACATATAATCCTGGAAGTAAGAGTTATAGTGAGGGTTGTATCCCCTCCAGCATGACTTCCATTTATATCAGTTACATTTCTTGGGGGTTTTTGTGACAACAAGGACTGATTTGGTTTTTTTGGGGGGTTGTGGTTTTTTTTTTATAGTTAACCTTGGGATTTCTGTGTCATCAGATGATACCAGGGGTGAAGGTCCTAGGCACATGCTTTCGGTATCTCTGTCTAAAACTGTTTAAATTTCTCTGGTATTCAGAATAGTCCTCACTGTGACTGTGAGGAATCAAAAAGCAGAATATAAAAGAAAACTGCAACCACATGTATAAGTTGCTTTTCCATGGATGGAGAAGCAATACATACAGGCTTATGTGATACGTCTTCTATAGAATAGAAAAAACATGTCTTAAATTAAGTTTGCATTTTGTCAGAAGTGAAGAAGGCTTAGCTTACTAGGAATATAAATTAAATACTTTATTTTTATTCACTGTTGAATTCTGGATGATAGGGGAGCTTTTATAGCATTATTTTTCATTATAAACTTTTATAATATTTTTGTAATCTGATTTGAAATCTTCCAGTCTAGGAGATCGTTACCCTTAGCAGACTGATCCACATTGTAATGTATTTCAGTGTATGACACATACTTTCTTTCAGTTAAGCTAGTTGAATGAGTGGTGGCCTGCAGTAGCGTTTATTGTACCCTGAAGTTATTTGCTTAAAAGTAAATTATTGCAAAAAGAAGTTTCAACCAGACTGCAGCATTTGTACACTTCTGTTATATATTTTTATTATGAAAATATGAATTCAGATCTCATCCTTTATAAGCTTAGAAACATAACCTGGGTGGTACTTAAGCATTCAAAAATTCCATCAAATCAGCCCCTCCTGTCTGCCCAAAATGTTGCTTCTGTCAGTAGTTTCTCTTCCTTTTCACTTGCTATTGCCTTTCTCCTTTGCATGCTTCACTAGCTTCTTATTTGTTTCTATCTACATCTAGGCATCTTATCTTTGACATTGAAGTTCAGTCAACTCCCAATTATTTGTCTGAGTGCCAGATTGACCATAAGAGAGACATAGAGTTGCCTCCTTGCGCAGCTGGTTCAGGATCAGCAGAGCTTAAGCGCTGAGCCTGCATCGCGGGGATGTAAGTGCACTTCTCCCTAGACCATCACAGGTGGGTTTGGTTCTGCAAGCAAGGTACAGAAAATTCCAACTACTGCAGGAACAAACTGGGCTCTTGCCACATTCATAAAACCCAATACAGTGCAGTTCATGCTAAACTTGTCCAACCTCAATAACCTTTGTTTGCCTTACCTCTGTCATTCCCATAATTTTCTATATTTTCTATTGTTTGGGATATTTCAGCTCTCATTACAGAAAACTTCTTTCCTTTCTCCTCTAATTCCATGTTGTTCTTTTTTTATATGTATTTTCTTTATATCTGAGTTTTACATATTGCATTTGTATTCCATTATGGTTTCTCCTTGTATCTTTCTCTTTTTTCATGCTTTCTCAGGATCATCTCATCGGCACCTTCTTAAGTTATACTTAAGCTTCTCAGTATGATGTCTTTGACTAATAGGATTGTGTTATGGTAAGGAGGGCCTAGTCATTTCTCTTTGTACAGCACATTCTTATTGTATTTTATGTTTAATAGAGCATATTCTGCATATATTACCGTGTCTCTTCCAAAGAAGGAAAAAGTGTAATAGTAAAACCAAAACAGATTAGGATTCTCTGTAGAGTTATAGCTACTCCTGAAATTTACATAGTGCTTAGAATGCCATTTCTTCTTACTTGCATGGTATTTTATTCTTCTACTTTTTGGCTTTTTTTAGAACCAAAAGCAAAATTGCATCCGGTGCAGATCAACACTTACAGGCTGAAAGTCTACCTTACTACCTCCAGAGTTTACATTTTTCTGATTTGGAAGTGCTGACATTTTAATAAAATATCCTGTTCTGGTTGTGTATGAGGATCCAAGTGGATTAAATTAACATATAAACATATGTGCGCTTGTCATACTGGAGTGACTTACCAAATTGTCTGTAATATCATCTTTCCTTTGAAGAGTGAATAAGCTCAGTAGTTTGATTGTAAGTAAAATGTGGTGGAGATTTTTTCCTACAGTATAATAACTTGAGCTTAGAGAACATTTGGTATTACACTTTATTAGGATCATTCATTCTTTATGAAATCACCAAAGAAGCCAGTGTACAGATGCAATACAACAGTGTACAGATGCAATACAGATGTATCATCTGACTGCAACATCCTTCTTGTATGTAGTGTAATGACCTTTCATTGACTTTATTGCTGGGCAGATTTATCGTTGTTAAAGGCTTGATTTCACACATTTAGGTTTCAGCAAAATCATTATTGTCATGATGATTACAGTAGTTATGGTAATAATGTGGCTCCAGCATACCATTGAAAAACTACTCTAAGGATGGTCAAAGTCAGCTACTAATAACCAAAACAGTTTCTGGTTGTTCATTACAAGTTTAAAATGCTATCTTCAACACGTTCTGTATATTTTTATATCCAGCTAAAATTGCCAAGTTTAATGCAAACTAATTAACCTTTTTCAAGGCTATTTAATGAAGAAAAGTGATACCTTGATGGTTGCCCTTATTGCGTATTGTTTGTTCATTACCTGCAACCATGAGTGTCACACCAGTGAAATGGTAAAGTAAAAACAAGATCTGGATCTACCCTGTTTTAATGCTGCAGTAAGTGCAAATGCATCATCAGATGAACACATTCGGGATATCTATATGGCATACAGCTCTAGATCAGAGGCTCTGATTTGCCAGTTTGAAAATAGCTCAGCTTAGCAGGGACTGAGGCTTGTTACGTTGATGATTATTGTGTGAATTACTTAATTCGCTTCCTAATTGACAGGTTGTTATATCCACAAAAGCTAATGCCACAAATGGCTCTCTAGCTTGCACTATTGGTAGAAACAGTGAGCACTGAATGGGGTATATAGACTATGCCGTTGTCTTACTGTCACAAATAGTAGTTCAATGGCAGCAATTAGGTATGCTAGTGGGAAATCGGGGTAGCTTTTTTCTAATGAGAACAATGCAAGGCTCAGGATTTGAGAGACGTCCATTTGGTGCCTTTCATGGGAGCAAAATACATTTCAAAAGGAAAGAAAAATCTATTAGAAGTATGATTTGTCATACTGAATCACCATATGTTTGGGTGTACCAAGTAAATATTCTCAGAGTTCTCTAAAGGATTATATTTCTTCTATCTATTTTTTATGACCTTCAGAGCTTTCACAGTGGTCAAGAGGGCTTCTGAGTATAAAATAATATGGCATACATTTATTGTGTTTACATATACTAATATATGAAATAAGCTTTTTATTATTTGTACTTCTCTCTCAATATATACTGCAGCTCAAGCAGAATATCTTGTATACTGAAATGTGACACAAATTTGGGGATCTGTCTTTTATTAAGCAGGAGATTATATCAGTAAACCTAAACAGCACCAGTACCGAGTGAATAAAAAAAGCAGTTACACAGGAGTGGGATTCTTCATATGCTAGTAGTTCTTTTTGTTGGTGAATCCTGAAAATTTTGACCAAAAACAGAGGGGAAGGGAACAGAGAGAGACTGAGGCTCAGAGGGAGGGAAGGAGAGAGAGAGGGAAGAAGGAAGGAAGGAAGGGAGGGAAACTCTTTCACATTTAAAATAGCCTCAGGGTCCTGTCCTTCCTAAGCAACAAATTGAGGTTTAGACTTAGATTTTTTTTTTTTTACCCCCACAGGTTCTCTTTTACTGCTTTACTTGCCAGATTTATTGCATTGTCTGGTATTTGTATCTATCCCAAACCAGTAAGGTATTGATGGCTCATGTCTTTACCATGAAAACTGCAAGGAGAACAAAGCAAAATATTGATTAGAGATTCCTAAATAGCAATATTTCATATTTAGTTACTGTTATTGGATATTTTCAGAGGGCCATGAAATTATACTAAAACATACAGAAAATCTGAAGTAATGCGTATGTGACCTTACTGGACTTTTTGGTGTTTACTTCATATCGTAAGCCTATCAGTAACACGAGATACAGGTCTTCCAGTATTCTATTCTTTTGTTATTGCAAATATTCTAGGTTATGGTAAGGGTTCTAATAAGCATGGTCCTCCCGTGAAAACATTCCTCTCTCTCACAACTGAGCTACTGAGAATTCAGCCTTTTGTAGACTAAGAAAATTGCTGGGTCAAAGTTTTGGTTTTACTCAGCTGTTGGAAGTAAGTGATGATTTTTAAATGCTGCTGGTGAAATGGACAAATACCCACGCCCTCTTTTAAAGAAAAGCCATGGTCCTTGTTTAGGTATATTTTCATCTGCAATTTAAGAAAAACTATTTCCAACTTTTGTGTCTTAAAATTTGTCTAATACTTATATTGATGACTATTAAGATTTGTGGGAGGAAGCGGCAATGAGCTGGAAGATCTAGATTAATTTAGCCTGCCTCATTTATATTTTAAGACAGAATCGGATGAGACTATTCCAAAAGTAGATATACATAGCATTTCTAAATATTGAGCCTTGCAACCCTGGTCCAGTCTGAGCACAGGTTCTCAATGCTCCCTGAAGATCAAAGACATGCACACACACACACACAGAGACCCCCACCTCACTCCTGACCCCAACTCCTGCCAGGGTGGTGACTTCAGCAGTACTTCTGAAGGGTCTGTGCTCTTTCTGAGTAAAGCAGTTAAGGGACATTTTGAGCCCTCCTGGTTGGCATTTTGCTGTTCCTTCCAATGGGTTTTGAGAGAGGAAATGGACGACAGTGGCCATGTCAAGTTGCTGCTAATTCACTTGTCGTCTCTCACTACTCTCATCTACCTAGTGGGGACAAGAAGGATTGCCTAAGATAAAGTAGTTGATATGTTGTGTGCAAGGACTACTCCTGTTTCTTCTTCCCTGGTATCATCCCATGCCTCATCATGGATCCTCCATATCACTACAGCTCTTCAATTTCTAATTCCACTGTGTCAGTGTCCTCAAGCCAGCATTATCCCACTTACTTTCACTCTGCAACTGCTATATTCCAGTCTCAGTGTCATCTCTCTCATTTTTATGATTTTATTTATTTGATGAGAGAAATAGGGAATACTTTATTTTTCTTAGATCTGCAGGGAGTTTTTTTCATTCAAATATCATTAACTAAGAGGCCAATTTCTAATGCAGCCTCTTCTGAAAATGTTAGCATCCTTGTAATACATATTGCACAGTGTGATAGGAAGTTTATCCCAGAGGAAAAAAACCCTGTATACTAGCATCAGAGAGCAACACTATGGAAATGGGATACTTTTCATCAATTCATAGTTGTTTGATGTAAAAGCTAGGAGACAAGGAAGTTGTGAAATTGTGCTTTGCTGACAGAAAATGGAACTTAAAGAAAAAATAAAAGACAGTTTAGGTGTGAAGATACTTGTATCATCTAAAAATAAGAATAAGCCATGTAAAAAATACCCATAACCATATTGTTTCTAAGTAGATTAACAGCTATCTGACTTTAAAGTTCTTATACTATGCAGCTTGAATGAGCATGAATGCTGCTTGCAGTTAGACTATAAAATAATGAGTTTATTTTGGCTGATAGTGAGATCAGTGCTGAACAAAGTAAACCCTGAACTTGAATGTCTGTTAAATTACTGCCATACTGGTTGATGCATAAGTTGTTTAAGTATTTTATCTGTATTTCGTGCTCAAAACTGCAAGTTGCACATCCTATAATCTTATTTTGGCAAAAACAAAAGTATGGAGGAACACCGTTACCTAAATTATTGTGATGAGAAATTTGTTTTGAATTGGAGCCTATGTCTTTAACAGGGATAGGGCTATAAAGTTGTAGTTCTTCATTTGCTTCCCTGAAGTCACAAGCTACTTGCTGAGTTGTACTATAGAACTTTAATACACTGTATCTTCAGTAAGGTACCTCTAGGATGTTCAGAAGAAAGAGTATCCACGTAAATTTGGGACTGTTTCCTCCAGGAAGTACTTAGGATATGTCGTTTGGAGTTTTAAGAGCGATTAAGCAATATAACTGATGACCCCGCATTCCCTCAGTCATCCCACCTTTACATCAGTGAGCATCTCGGGATGATGGAGTTTCTACTGCATAGTTTTGTATTTGCTACATTTGTAAACAATTCCTCAGATCTCAACATATGCAACTACAAGATTGTTTGCCAAGTGAGTACTTGAACTGTTGCTCTCTGGCGACCTACTTGCTGTTCAATTAATTGTGGCTTTAGCTTTATTAACTGTATGACTAGGCTTAAGTAGTAACAATCTGTCCACAAAACTTTATTAATAAAAAAAGCCTGAGCCATTCAATACTTTACATTTTAGTAAACAAAAGACCCATCTGTGCCACCTCGCCATTTTTCATATACATAATTTTTATGAAGATTTTTTTCAGAGTTTCTATAAGACCTATAGGCTAATGAGGACAGAGATTGGGCCTACACAACCACCAAGTGCAAAATAACAGCATTAAAAGGGCCTAGATTCGTGTACTGAGTTGAAATCAATTGAAAGAAAAGAGCCATGCTCATCAAGGAAAGCATTGGCTGCTTATAACTTAAAATGAACAGTTACTGTGCTACAATTACAATACTTTTTAGGAGATAAAAATATTTTCTGCATACGATCTCATAAGAATTTCACATTTGTTTTTTCAGTTCTTAATTTATATGTACTTAAAATACATCAGCTCTTATGGCACTGCTAAATTTTATAAAACCTTTTTGACTTATTTTGCAAGACAACATAAAATTTAATATTTCATTGGGAAAATGCTGCAAAAAGAAAAAATGAATATGATATAAATTTCCCCCTGAATGTTCACAAATGTGAGAACTTTTCCTATCAGTGCATAGTAAAGACTTGAATTTTTTCAAGCAGTCTTGCTCCTTGAAAAAGTGCATTTGATACCAACTACATTAAACATAAGTTGATTTTTCATGTAGATGGCCTTGAGAAAAGAGGATATCATCTAGCATATTATGATTTTGAAACATATTCATCCTTTGTGTTCATAGCTTTAAATATTTGTAAGTCCCAAGAATTTTAAGTAGTGGAGCTCATTACATATGACCTATCTTTCAATGGAACCTGCAAGACTGTCATAACCATTGAATTCAATACCAGTTTCAGGTATTAGTTCCACATGTCTAATATTTTTACCTCTTCTGGTTTAAGTTCATAAACCATAATCTCATGTGTAATTTAAATCAGTGTTTTCTGGAAGTTCATAAATATGTATTCGATGCAAGGGATAGACCAGAACTCAATCCCAAGATGCTGTTCGGGCTAAGTGGAATCTCCTTAGGAACCGCTTCAAAGATCAATTCCTCTTGTCCATAAAAAATAAGTTTAAATTGTCTTCTATGAACCTGCTGTTAGCAATTGTACTGTTACATTATGTATGATTCTTTGACTGCTCATTGCTTCAACAAACTGCACAGTGCTCCATTAGTGATTTTCAATTTCATGCTAAGCTTTGCAATTTATTAGTGTTGTTTAGGCTAATGTACTATTATTTTGCATATTTTATATCATATTTCATTTGCTATTCATATGACCTAACAGTTAAGTATTGAGGATCAATAAGCCCTCTAAATGTTGTCGTAGTCATATTAGGAAAAAGAAGGAAAATCATGCGGGCAGCCCAATACATAGTCAATTAGGATGAAGTTATTTTTTTAGCAATTTACAGGTTTCCCTCCAGTTTGCTTACAGGTTTGACTGCAGGTTTCCAAACAATGGCATAATGGCCAGATGCACTTATTCATGAAAATAATTTGGTTTAGTAATGATCCCCTAATTGTGGATACCTGGACCATGTTCATGTGGATTCTTTGCTAGTGTGCTGTCCCTCTGTACGTAAATACCAAGATTAAAGTCAGCTTAAATACCACCTACTTCCAAGAAGCAGGTGCAGTTCCACATTTATTTTGATTTTGATTTTGTCTTTTCCAGGGCTGTGCACTGATTCAGAAAAGGGAATATTTAGTATTCGTCTAAGCAACACATACTCCTCCCTCCAAACCTTTTTAAAACTTAAAAAATTTGTGTGCTCAGTTGGCATACATGGTAGAAAAGCATGAAAAATCAACAAGCACCAATTCAAATTTTCAAATTAGTTTACTTCAAAACTTTTGGAATTCCTTTTCTTAAAATGCACAAAAATGCAGAAAGCAGTACAGCTACAAAAATAGACTTCTGAAAGTATTAATAAACTGATTTGACATGGAAAATATGTATGTAAACATATGTCAGGTTTGCTAAAATATTAATGCCAGCAAGGAACAAAGTGTCAAGTATCTTACTGGTACATTTCAAATAGGGAATAGAACTTAAATTTTGAATGCTCCTGAGGACATGGATCAAGGCACTAATGACTGCTCAGTAAATATTACAGTAGAATCAGCATATAAGAGAGTTATGAAGTATTGATACTCCTGTTTTCCCTTTGAGCATTTGCCTTTTGTATAAAATTTAGCATATGTAGTTTTTCAACACTGATCCAAAGCTACAGGAATTTTTTTAAAAGGCAAGATAGGTATTAGTTGATAAGCAGTAGTTAACCTTACAAATTCGGTTACTTTGCATGATTTAGTTATTACATCTCAAATGCTAAAAATTCTATGATTTTTTTCATATTCAGCAAAGAAAAAAATTAAGACCTAGTTTCATATAGAAACTTTGCATTTCATCCATAGTTTCAGCAACAGCATATCCTGTCAGTAATTTCTGGATAATTTTTTTTAAATAATGAAAACTGACATTAGTATTTTCATTTTTGAAATCTCTACATTTATAACACAAATCAAACATGCTTACCTTCAACGTAAGCAAATGTTTTCCCACAATCAGTCTGTTCATTGATTTCCAAAACCCATGTTATAAAGGAAATTTAAAGTTTCTTAGGATTCCTAGGATTAGCAAGAGGCAGATTTAATTGTTTTTTGGAACCACCAAGTGCCAGATCCTCTGCCTGGGGGCTTTGGTGTCCTTTGTGTCCCCCGCTACGGGCAACCAACACAGCCAGACTGCCCCAGAAGCAAGATCTGCAAAGTCCCATGTACCAAACAAGTCTCCACAGGACTGATAAGAAATAAGGCCTTTTCCTCAAAACTCCGTGTATCCACAAAGTATTTCTGGTTTGGCACTTCATCACAGTCAAATTAAATTGAATCTAACTGTGTCAGGTCAGGCTTGTGTACACACACAGGCACAGAATTATAGATCTGTAAGCCCAGTATCTTCAAAGCTGTAATTTGAAAGTTCATTAGTTGTTCATTTATAGGCAATTTACCACTAGACTTTCCAGATCTGTATGTTTCCCATACTGGTATATTGAAATGCAACAGGTACACAATGACATCAGTAGTAAAATCTCAAACTACTTTCCTTTTTATCCCTGGCTTCCCCGTTTAGACAGCCAGTCAAGAGCTTCTTGGCATGTCAATGGCTTCTTTCTCTGTCAACATATGGACAAGATAGAGCTCCTTTCTACTTTCCCCTCTGACACACACAGCCCTCCTTGTACCCATCTGGATTTGCTGTTACTCTTCATAGGCACCTAGCACATTTCTTTCCCACGGCCAGTGTAGGGAAAGTAGTGATGTATCACCATGTGCCAAAACTCCTTCATGACAGCTAACGAGAGAAAAAGTTTCCTTCATAAGGACAGGGTTTTTTCATGTCATGGTCTAAACCAAAGATAGTCAGAAGATGCCAGGACAGCATAAAGAGAATTAACATTATATTTATAAAAGGAAATACTTTCTCAAAATCTGTGAATAGCAGCAAGAGCTGCAGCTTTGTCAGACTACAGAAAGGGTTACAAGTGATACGGCTATCACAATAATTGCATTTGCAATAAATTCCTGGTCTAAACAAGGCATAGTTAAGCTTAATGTAAATATTTAGAAATTTCTCCAGATCTGCAGTGATTAAAGATCTGCTTTAAAGGATTATTTTGGTTGTTTGCTTTCCTTTTTGCTGAAAAATGTACACGTATATATAACAGTGGTCAAACAGATATAGACCATTAATGGAAAAGTAAAGCAGGCATCTGTGCTGAGAGATAAATGGCTGTGGTTCACAGCACTAACAATCTCTGCTGATGCAGCTGGTAGAGATCGTAAACCCCATGATGAAAATATCTCCATATCCATATTATGATGCTCTGAAGCACTGCAGGCACAGATGGCAGAACTTGTAAGTTCTCTCAGAAACATAGTTATGGTTCACAACATTTTCAGATTCTTCTCAAAGAGCAAATATAGCTTGTAAGCCCTGAGGAGAAGTTGATGGCACTTACAGACTATGCCAGTTCAGGTGGCAGACCTCGTAGACATTGGGAGAAAAAATAACTGTGATTCACAATGCCTGTCAGAGCAGTGCTAGCGTTTGCAAGCTCTGATGACGCAGTCAGCAAAGCAGAGTTTTGGCATGTTTATTTCAGGATGACATCCGAAAAAATGGGGGGAAAAAATCCCCATCATGCAGTAAAGTGCCTTATATTTCTGGTTAGACATCTCAGGTAGATAGAAGACTAAACCAGTCTTCTTAGAGACTTCACTTGTCAGTCCTGGGCAGTCGCATTAGTTCTTCTTGTAACTTTAACACATTCAACACAAAACTACATAGAAAAGCTTTATTATGTTATGCAAAATGGCAAGTTAAATAAGCTATAAATGAAAGAACAGTTCCCTGTAATTAGGTGGTTTTATCTAAATAATTTTTTTAGAGATAAATACATGGATATTTGAGTACATTTGAGGAAAAAATTGCCATATCAAATGCCATTTATTTCTTTGAGAGTTATTCAGAAGACTTCTATTGACGTCATTGACTTCATTGTGAATCAAATAGCATCTGTAATGAGATGGCCTATAAGTTTAAAAATACTTAACTTTTCCTCACTTAGACATTTCATTTGTAGGAACAGTTCTACTATCATTTCTTTCTTAGTTATTGAGGTAATATTTTGATATGAATAGATACTTAAAGCTATAGTGATTAGGAAATGTATTTGAGTCACCAGTACTTGCTGGTTTGTAGAGCAAGTCCAGAAGACCGTTGAAGGCAGAAATGAGTAAAAACCACTTCACAAATAGGAAAAGACTCTGAGATGTGCAGTATTTCTCTGACAGCAGACTTTACTACTTGAGTGTTACCCAAGAGCAGATGCCTACCGGTTGGAAGCGCTGAGGCAGGAAGTGTTGTATGTGATGTGAGAAGAGTAATTTTGATAATTTGGTGTTCTTGAGTACCTAGAGATATGAAAATTAAGTACCTGTGAATTAACAAGTGCTCCTTGCCACGCTAAAAGAAATACATGTATGTTTTAATGAAATTATTTGCAATATATGCTTAACACTTTTTATGTGTTTCTGTGTTTATTTAAAATATGTATAAATGTCTGTATGGACCAGTGGTATTGAACACTGATCTTAAACTAATAGGGTTGCACAAGCAGATATTATGAAATTTTTTCGATTTTTTTTTGTGTTTGGTGAACAACATCTGTGTGATCCAAATCCCTTCTTGTGGCTAAAAATAGATTGAAAATAAAAGTAATTTAGACCATTTTTTTAAAAAGTTAAAGTAACTGAATGCTTAGTCACAATAGTAATTTAACACTGAAATATAAAAACAAGCAAAGAAAAAAACCCAAAACACACCCCCCAAAAAGCCAATCCCGCACACCAAAACAGTAAACAAATTAAATTAAGAGATACAAAATATGTTCTCTGGAGGTGGAAAGATTAAAGCATGAAAAAGTAGGCCACAAGTAGTACTGCCAAGTATTGCCACAATACCAAAAGCAATCATTTTAGAATTCAAAATTTACTTTTAAACTTTAAATCAAATCCTGTTGTCCAGCAAATTGAAGATTTTGAAAGATGAATGTAAAAATCTTAGTAGAAAAATCTATGTAGAAAGTAATTTCTTTTCTATTTTCTGTCTTAGATGGAAATAACATTTTTCTATCTTTTCAGCATTGCCTCAACCTTCATTATTACTATACAGTTTATATGTTATTAGAAAAATACTGTGAAAGTTAAGGTGCATTTTATCCTTCCATCTTCAGTTTTGCTGGCTTATTATAAATGTTTAAATGATAATGTGACAAAATTCTTGGCAGATACAACCTCCCATATTTACATTCTGGTGATAAAATTCTGGCCATGTTCACAGGTATAGATGTATAGGGCACATACTGGTCTTCATCTGTGTACTTCATAAAGCATGACAGTAGGATAACCTCCTTTCCACTTCTTCCAGTAGAAATCTATTCTTAGACTCAATATGAATCTAAAAGCAGTGCCTTTTTGGGCTTGAAGGAAAGGTGTTCACAGCCACTGGTATTGGGGTTTTGTGTAACACATCCAAAACCAAGTTTGAAGTACCTTTCTCAGTCCTTTTCTGTGTGACTAGAAAATTCAAATGCAGAACAGAACAAACTGAAGCATGAAGGAATTAATTATGACAGAGAGAGTTTAATCTCTGTTGCTATTTTAACTAATAATGTGTAATATGAATGAACTGATAGCAAAGTAAATATGTTAGTAGCGTCTAAATACACTGCTTGTCCTATGCACAGTTTTGCTGCTGGATAATTACGGCTTTTCATTCATTCTCTGAAAGATGCTCTTATGCTTTAATTTCTGCTCTCAAATAACATTTCTTCATATATTATTCTCATATTGTAATATTATTAAGGGCTAGAGGCAAATAAAAAGATGGTTTAATTCCCTTCTCCCCAGTAAAATATGTTCACATATCATTTTCATATGAATGTGACATCTTATTAAGAGCCAATGAAAAAAAACATTGACATTATTTCCCAAGGCAGTGTTCAGGATTTCATGAAAGTTTCAGTTGAGATAGTATATAATACTTCTCAAGTATAGCTCAAGTACTAATTAATATATTTTTGCAAGAGCCATGTGAGCATATTAAGTAAATATTTTTTTCTTTTTCTCATATATGGGGAAATTGAGATACAGCAAGGTTAAATGGCATGTGTAATGCATAATCAAAATATTTAAGTCAAGTTGTTGCAACATATTTCCAAACATTCCTTTGATGCTCCAGAGGAAATATTTGTAAATGGAAATGCCTCTTGTTACTAAGTCCTCTTTCTGTGATAGTCACTACCCTCAACTCTAAAAGATCTCTAGGGGAAAAGATTAATTAGGTTTCAATTATGCTGCAGAAAAATATGCTTTACATACTTATCATCTGAAAAGCATTGTGGTTTTTCTCTAATGTGTTTAAAAATTCAAAAATATTTTTAAAAGCCACTTAAAAAGTCAAACCAAACTCAGACTAATGGAACATGGTGTCATCCTTGAAAGTCATGTACTCTCTATTCTTCCAGACCTTCCTGGATGATATTACACAGATATTGTCTGAATTTTCTGTGGATCATTATTGAAATTTTTCTAGGAGATTAATCAAACCAGTTGATGGATGTAGAGGATTATTTCTGCTGATTTGAATGGCTTTTTTAAAGAAACAAATGTCCAAACCTGAAACATTAGGAAAGCACCCACAATTTTTCTTAGTTCTATATTTAGAAGTTGCAGTTTGTCTCAACATTTTATTAGCACTTTCTAATAAAAAACATCTGATTTTTTAAGCTTTTTCTCAGGAGAAAGTCTGACTTCTAGACATTACAAGTATATATTGTTAATTTTAAAGCAAAGTTACAGACAGGATTCTTTTGAATTTTTTTCTGTTGGAGTTCCAGTTTATCAATGTTGTGTTTTTTTAAAAAATAAGTGTTTGGAGATTAGTTTTAAATACCTTCTCTTAAGTCCTCTCTTCAGTAGAACCAAATGTGAAACAGGAGCAAATAGAAAATTTTTTAGGATTACCTTAAAAAAAGGTTGGCTAGGGTAGTTGAGTAAAAGAGCATTGTAATACTTTTGTGTAGCGGTTTATTCTATTTATCACTGAAGAGTGCACCCAGAGTTTACAAGACTGACTTAGCATCTGTATTTTAGTTTTGTCTTTTTCAAAATTCTGCACCACGCCTGGCTGATCTTTTTGTTCCCCAAACAAGCAAGTTTATTTATCTGGTCTCCTTGTGGCTTGAAGCTCTTCTCCTTCAACAATTTCATGTCTCTATTATTCACCTTACCCAAGGGCTCACATCAAGCTTTTCATGTTCATCTCATATGCTTGACATTATTGTAATCTTAAATTATTGTTCATGTGACAGTACTGAAGTTCAAAACCTTTCAATCTCTTAGAGGGGTCAACACACTGGTATGTAAAACCAATGCACAGACATTGAGTGTTTTTGATTTGTTTTAAGTAGGTGTCTAATCTCTGCAGATAATGAGTGTGCATTTGTCACAGAAATTCAGTTCCAGCCCAGATCACAAGATGTTAGAGAAAAATTTTTTTTCCGTCATAAAGAAGAGAAAGACATTTGTTATGTCTTAATTAAATCATAGGCTTCTTTACTTTAATAGTCAGCATTAAATGTCTTTTTAATTTCCAAGCAGTACAAAATCATTGACAGAGGAACTTTAATAGAAACAATTCATTCCTTTTTTAAAAAGGGGCTGTGTTAAATTTTATTGTTGATAACCTCATCCAAAAAGGGGGTGAGTAATCTAAAGGCCAACTGAAATAAAGAAGTAAAAGATTCTCTGGAAGAGTTGTGTGAAATAAATAGTCCCTGAAAGAGAGGCAAGTTGTTGTGAACATTTGGGACCTTTTGGGTATGCAGGTCTGGAGCTCTAGTACGGAGGTCAATCAATTTAAATAGAGCTTTATGAAGGCTGTCTTAGAGCTTAAAAAGATGAAGTACACTAAAACTCCTGGAATACTACAGAATGTTCAATGAAGAGCACTTCACCAGTGGCAGCACTGAAGTCATTTGCAGAACATTACAGCTCCCTCAACTTTACAAAAATATGAGATAATAGAATAGAATGTTTTATTTCAATTGGAAGGGATCTACAATGATTGTCTCACCCAACTGCCTGCCCATTTCAGGCATATGTGAAGTACATTAATTTGTATTTTTTTCATTATAAAGTCTCCACCCTCACCAATTAAAACATCCAGCTAAGATTGGTGCTGCTCTTAATAGTACTGGACAGTTCTGTTTCCTTTACATGGAGCACTAGCTATTTTTATTACAGCAATTTTGAAATTTTCTGTTAATTGCTTGGAGAGCTCATCTTTGTATGCTTGTTGAACTCTGTAACACTTCCACCTCCAGGAAATGTAGTTGACCCCTACTGCACCCATCACCATGAGTGTACAACCCTTCACTTCCAAAATGCCTCCCAAATTGTCAAATCCTCAAATTGCATGGTGGCTGGTTCACTCTTTTAATTGCTGGAAATTTTGCTGAATTTTCTGTAGAATTTTAGCATGTGTGAATCCTGAACAAAATTCAAATCGTAACAAGCTTTCTTTTATGCAGTTAAATTCTATTACTGGAATACTGGCCGCCTCCCTGCACCAGTGGGGTTACCTACCTACTTCTACCCATGACCTGAAAACCAGTTCTTCCTTTTGTTGTCTGGAGACAGGCAGAACAAAATAATACAACTTTTATCTACTCTTGTATAACTTGTTTATCTTTTATAAATTTTTAGCCATTGAGTCTTGTTATGTCCTGTCCCTTCCAAATTGCCATTTCCCTTTTCTTGTTATTTGGGCCTCTTAAGGTACTTATATGAGTGAGCCAAAAAATGTAATTGAATTTATACGGTATGAAAAAGACATGACAACAAGAAGGATATATTGTGAGTCTGTGTACAGAGTTATAGTAAATGTGTTATCTGAACTGTAAGGAATATTAAAAATCTATTTATACTTTTAAATGTAAATACTTGTTTAAAACCTTGCAACTCTTAAGTAAAATCATAGAAGAGTTTTCCTCATTTTAGCCAGAAAACATTTGAGAAAATTACTTTGTAGTATCTATTTTCCCATTGCTTTAAGTCCAGAAAAAGCATTTCTTTTTCTTTAATTTAGATTTTATGCCAAAGTTTTTGGAATAGTGCATTGAAATTGCACCCACAGAATGGTATATATTTTGTGGAAATGGGACAGCTCAGAAACTACAGATCAAAGCAAGGTACTCTTTTTTTTTTTAAATGTGAACCTTCCATTTGGATACTGAAAAGGAAAAGGAGACAAAGACAATTCTGGGGATGAGCTTAGCTATATCAGGTCACTGTTACAATATTTTTAGTACTTTGTTCCGGTCAGAAAAATCCTCTGCTATTACAAAAGACCTTCTGCAAAGCCAAATATAATAAAAATTCTGTGGAAAACAAAGACAGGTGTTCAGTCCATCTGCTTTAGGTATCTAATTTAAGGTGTGTGTGTGTAAGTTAGTCTCACTAAGCTCTCCATAGTCAGTGGAGAGAGGGAGGCTGCTCTAGGAGCTGATTCCAGTGCTACTCTGCAATGGCACAGCCTGTCTCTTTCTATGCTGCCTGCAGAACTTGGCTCCCAATTTAGAGACCTGAAGTTAAATGCATAAATTAGATGTTGTGAATACAAAAAAGAGTACTTTCTGACTTAGTTCATTTCCATGTTCATATGTATATATTTTAGCTTTTTACATATGCCCAACATAAAGGTAACTGTGGCAATTGAGAGGTTACTTTGTCATTAGTGTTTCTATATAGAAAAAGGCATGTCATTAGAGAACATTTTTCAAATACTGGATGTTTTTATATATGGCATCTTTCTCCTGTGATAACAAAATAAAAAGCAAACCAAAAATCACTGAGCTATGGTTGATATTTAATAACATAGAAAGAGGAAATAGACATATTTTCAAAGTGTCTAGTGGAGTAAATATGAGTTTCCTTGACAGATTGCTTTACACAGCAAGTTATTTTGTTTCAGACCATACTGGCAAATTATGATGAACCATCTGATGAGAAAATTTTAATTTAAATGTTCCAATGAAAATATCACCTTTTTCTGAGAAAAATTTTTGTCAGAAGTTTATTACAGTCCTAGCTGATCTTTATTTACTCAGAGTATGGTATAGGTTATTTTCCTTTTGAATCCTTATGCAGATTATGTATAAGGAATATCCTTAGAAATGCATATTAAAATCACAGCATGTATTTCTGTCCCTCGGTTATCCAAGCTGTGTAACATCAGGAATACTACCTTGATGAATTACTGATGGCATAATGGTTATGGAAATGGTCACTGACTGATCATCAGTCACAGTTCATTTCGTATTGGTGTCCCCAGTTCGCAGCATGAATCAAAGCTTTTTAGTACGGCACAGCTCTTCCTGAAAAACTTCTTCTGAAGAGCATTACAACCTTGTTGGGCATCATTGCTGTGATGGAAACACTGCAAGGCAAAATGGCCTTGGGCAGTCCAGAGTAGTCAGAAGATCACTGGGCTATCACATACTCATAGGAAAACTATTGGCAAAACATACTGATTTAAACACCAGCAAATGTGCCAAATGCAAAGGCTCTCTCTGGACATAGAGAATATATTTTTTTTCTTCCTATCCATTTGGCAATAAATGATAGTGTGTGGATCTGATTTGCTATTAAATTGCAAGTAAACTGTTGCTGAATTGTGACATAATGGTCTTTTACATCTCTCAAAAAATTTTTGTAAGAGGAAATGTGATTTGTACATTTTTGTGAAGGCAATGTAGTGTTTCATTATTTCTCTCCTACATATTTAATAATTGTAGTAATTTTAGGTAAGTGAACCCCAAGTAAATGACTCCCAGTGGTATTATTGCTTACTATTTTTCTAATTTCTAGTTCTTTGCCATTTGCAAAGGATTATCTACATATGAAACAATGAATAAATACCCCATGGAAAGATTTTCTTTTAAATGGAGGTTAGGGGGGCTTAAGGCCTCATTTTCTTCTTACTTGCTACTTGAATTCAGCTGCTGTGGACCCTCTCCAGCTGATCTTCAGAATTAGTTTTGGAGAAAAACTCTTTTTTTATTTTTTTTTTAAGGAAGATGATGCAATTTCACTTTAACAGATACCAAAATTTCTTTCACTTTAGCAGTTTGTAGTAGGAAAAAGGTTAAAAAGTCTAGAAAATGCACAGGAGAGAAAGTTACTAATCTGCTAGGAGTTTATCAATCCTCTTTCCCCACAAAATATTAATATTTTGTCTTTAATAATTATTTTTTTTTCATACATAGCTTCAGTTTTGATCTCTCTATAGCTAACATTTTTACACAGATGATAGGAAAATTTTACCTTTTTTACCAAATGAATTTGTTTTCAAAATTCCAAAACATAAATTAAGGAAAAAATTTACTCTAAATATCTCCTTTGCAAATCTTCTTAGGGTGTAGCTCTTTTCTAAAATGCTCACTGTAATCTTCTTGTGTAGTTAGAGTGTTGTAGATTCTATTCTTCTTGTATGCTCTCACCTTTGTTTGAACTCTCCTTTGGCTCCATGGTTAGCCTGCTATCTGACAGAGGGGGAAAAGGCCATGAAACTGTTCATTATATTGTTCAGCAGCATAAACAGTCATGAGATCTGTAGTTCATTGTATTGGGTAGAGAAAATCTATAATCACCAAAAATTATATATATTGAGTTCCAAGTTTTGCCTTTTTGGAGGTTTCTGAAAACATGTGAGAACAAATTTAAGGGCGGAGCATGGAGGAAAAACTTCTTTTGGTTTGGTGGAGTTTTTTGTTGCTTTTGGTTGGTTGGTTTGTTGGTTTGGGTTTGGTTTTGTTTGGGGGAAGGAGTTGTTCTGAAACTCAGTTCGTTGTCTATGAAGAAGCTCAAAATACCAGTACACTTAGGAGAAAATTAGCTGTTGTATAGAAATCACTATCACAAGTTTAAATCATGAAAAACTCATGCTAATCAGAAGGGAAATGCTTTTAAAGTTAGGTCAAAATCTTATTAATTTCAAGGTTTAATTGGACTTTTACTACACTTTATTTGTGAGGTTCATAAGAATCTCAAAATTATTCTTTTCTCTTCCAACTTGCTAGAAAATGTCTTTCCTGTTTCTGGGTGAAGAATATGGCATTCTGAGCCATACGTCTATTATCCATGAATTGGAATGAAGAATCTCACTATATCAGAGGCAGTCTACACTCATACACAGATACAGAAGATATTTGAGCACTTTCACTATTGGATCTTTGCATATCAAGCCCATGCTTGCTTTCTCTGAGCTTCCATACCACTCTGGGGCTTTGATGTTTAAAATAATCTTCAATGCAATTAATGGATTTATTCTTAGCTAAATTATGAAAATTAATTTTGATGTACATATCCCCATTCTTCTTGTTCTTCTGCAAAGTAAAACAGATTATTAAATCTAAAGTAAAAATAAAAGGTCAATAATCAAGGGCATCTGTCTATAGAAAGAGCAAAAAACTAGGTAACAGAAGATGTGTCTAGAGCTTTACGAACATCTTTGAAAAGACATTTCCATCATAAACACAATATTGTGACAGCTCTTTTCACCTAATAAATCCCTGCCAAAAAGAAAAGAAAGGAAAATAAGAAGACTTTAAGAGACTGGAGGAAATTCTGGAGGCTCTTTGCAATCCACTGGGGACTTGGTTGTCACTATTCATTTCATGTAGAAGGAACTCAAATATTTCAGTAAGGATAGCTGTCTTTAAAAGTGGTGACTTACCGATTTTGTCACTAATATGGTATCAGTCACAATAAATATTAACTGAGACTTAAATTATAGCCCATTATTCCTCTATGAAATGGGAGAATGTTAGTTAGATATTGTTAAGAGCATACCCTTAACAAAGTAAGCAATAATAGGTTTTTCCCAAAGCAAAAAGTGTGTATAATCATACCATTGGATGCATCCCTGCCAATTTGCATATGCCTTTCTTGTGGCCAGTAGCATGTTATTTATTGGCATTAAAAAAATAAAGGCAAAAGGAGAAAAGAAAGGAAGTCCTTCATTATGGAAGAAGGAGACAACAGTTTGGCTACTGGCAGAGTATTTCTGGCTTCATGAGCACAGCAAGCAAAAGAATCAAAGAGCTTTGTGATTTTCTTGTAAGTAAGACTACTGTGACTCAAAAATAGAATTTTTTGAGATAAGTCACAGAAATAGGTGACTAACTGCAAGAGTTTCACCTTGCTATTCTGTGCTGTTAATCTCCTGGTACAGACCAACTTTACTTAGTCAAAATCCTGTCCACTGACATTGTGTGCTCTCATGCACGTATCTTGTGAGACAGTTAGGTGGTAAATCTGAGTTTTGTCACATAAAAAGAAATTAAATGCAAGATGGTTGTGAAAAACACATGATCCCTCTCATTGACTCTGGTTAGAAGACATCAGGAAGGAGGATGCCCAAGAATGAGCTGTGGATCTCACCGTGCTGACATGTTGGATGGAATATGCAGAAAATAAGAGGCAGGCACTCCTCTCCTACAGAGCTTGGTCTAAGTTTTGTTTTGAGTGAGCCAAAGAGATGAACTGAGTGAAATATTAACATTTTTGATAAATAAATATCCCTATTTAAGTCTTTCTGGATACCTTTTTTTGATCTGAATGAAGTGTGGACCAGGTCTTGAAAAATTAAATTCATCTGGAAGTAACCAGTGGTTTCCTGCATTCTGGCCAGTCTCCATCAAGCTACTCAGAAATCAAGCAGCTGCACTTTAATAGTATGTTCAGTCTTGTATTCTAGCTATACCCAGTAAAATTTTTTCATTCATGCAGTCCAGAGATAATCATGGATAGATTATTCAAGCAAAAACTATGTAGAGATTTTTAGGCATAATATCATAAAGAATAAAAGTATTATTAATCTTGTAAACAAAGAGACCAAAGGCAGTAAAAAATAAGGGAGATCATCATAGAGGCCCTTCTTTGAGGGTGTCTATATTAATGTTTTTGTTGAGATCTGGATATGTGCCTTTGAATTAGGTCTCCTGATCAGTCCTGCCCACTGCTCAAGTTTGGCTCATATTCAGTATCTATTCAGTATGCCTGAAATGAATTAAAACTAAGCTAGAAGATGCACCAAAATGCTCTTGAGGCACTCCAACTGAATTGGACATTCAGTCCATGGAACTAATCTACCTCTAGAATTGCCTCTTCATGAAATGCCTAATGGGGACATTAGGACATGAGCACCAATAGTTTGAGTATGCAGTTTTCCTTCTGCTGGGCTGTTTTACTTGCTGGTGATACTCAGAGCCCTTGACAACAGCTGAAGCAATGCCCCCTTAATATACACACAGTAGTAGATTTCTTTGGCTGCTATGAAGTGCTTCCTACATCAGTGAGCACAATGTCTACTTCCCTGGATCAAGTTTTTGCCATGTGGTTTTCATCCAACACACAGTCCAAAACAAACATCAGAAAAGTTTTCCAGAGGAGTGTATGAGTCAAGCAATGCACAGAATGTTCAATATGAGTAGGAAGCATAATGTTCTCTATGCAAGATTAGAGTAATTTTGTAAAATTGCTATCGCCTAAAACATGGCACCATGAAGTAGAATTTCTTTCTTTTCTTTTTTTTGTTAATCCAGATGTTTCACCATTATTGTGGTTCTGCTGCCACCTGTGAATCTTGACGTTATCACAGAAATGAGTCATCTGTGCAGTGTAGCAATGTCTGATGTTATGCCAATGGGAATGAAAAATCTTCCGTTTACTTTGGAGTCTTTGCAATGTCACCCATATTGCTCCTCTGCCAGAGTAAATAGCAGAACTGAAGCAATATAGGAAATCAGATTTACAAAAAGAATAGATAAAGTGCTGAACATGTGCCCAGAAATCCAAAGAGCAATGTGTTAAAGTATATCATAGCAATTACCAGAGTCAATAGGTTAGGTATTATGTGCCATTGATAACCATTTATTAGTAGTACATATATTTAGATTTTCATCATATATATAGATATACTGTGACTTTCGTATGCAAGTTCTGTAACATCACAAAACAGTCACCAATTAAATAAATGATAAGAGATACAAGTAGATTGAAGAGTATTGTAGAGGTTTACAAACTTTGATATTCATCAGAGAATGCCATTTGGTAAAACAGTAAATAAATGATGCAATCGAATAAATGTTACAGTATACATACTCCATGAGATAATTATCAAATGAGACATTATAGCACACATTTATGTGTAAAAAAGGAATCAGCCACCAGAAGTCAGGTTGCATCATGCTGTCCTCAAAGGGCATTACATGTTACCTAAGTATTTTCATGTACTTGCATGGATTTATAGTTGATACAGCTACCTGAATTTCACCTGGTTGTTTATGAGCAATCATTCACAACCAGCATTCGGACCAGCCCTGTCATCCACTTAGCTGCATGATTAGCAGCAACAGCAGCCAGTCTCAAATTTCAGGAGTAATAAACAGCAACTCAAGCTCCCACACAGAAAATTGGGGAAATTAAAATAGTCTTTCTGTTGCTCAGTCAGCTAATTTTCTCTCCTTGCAAATATGAATCAGATGGCTTAGCCAAGAGTACTTTATTGAAAGCAGAAACAAAAAGAACAGCAGGGAAACATACAATATCTAATTACTCCATCCCCACCATGGAACCATAACTGTTTACTCTTCTGTTTGGTTTCTTGGTGTAGCAAGTGCTAGGCCAGCTGGCCGCTTCCTACCTCCTGCAGTAAAACCTCTCTTTCAGTTTCTGATTCTCAAGTTTCATGGCTTGTTCTCCTATCTAGCTGCAGTACTTTAGCTTGATAACAGATTCTGTTAATTCATTTTTGTCCTTAAAAGAAAAAAACAAAAACAAACAAACAAAACAAAACAAAAAAAAAGAAAAGAAAAAGAAAAAAAAAAAAGAAGAAAAGAAAGACAGAAAGAAAGAAAAAAAGAAAAAAGAAAAAATGTAAGGTTCAACACACATTCCCTACCACTCATTCACAGGGAACTTCTTGAGCAGACTCTCTTGTCCATCCTTTTGACCATGTCTTTTGTCTTTCCCTTTCAAGGTTGCAAGCACACTAGGTTTAGTTGTTCAAGACATTCACGTACTGTTGCAAGACCCTTGCAAGATGAAAATAGCTGCTTTTATTATTCTGCATAAAAATATGATGGTTGAAATATGCCATTTAATTTACATTAGAATACTAAAGCAACTTAAGATATATATACATATATATATAGATGAAATTTTGTGGTTACGCTGCTCATCAAAATATATTTCCAGTCTAGAGAACCAAATAAAAATCCATGTTTACTCCTCAAATATGAATATTAAACCATGTACAAATCTTAGTAACCTAAAACATGTGCCTGGTATTTTGAAAGAAGGAAAGAATATGGCAAATCCCAGTAGTCAGTGTTGCCCTTTCACAAAATACGCACAGCAAATCTAGCAGCCTCTTCAGAGGACAAGAGGAAGCAATATTTGCTGTCACTTCATGTTGTAGCATAGCCTTTCCTCGTTGCATGCCATTTTTAAATTGCAGACTCATGCAGCCCTCTACTTTTTTTCAAGAGATGAATATATGCATAATTAGCAGTATGCTTCACTCAACATGCAAGATTTGAACAACTGCCTAAGTATATTAAAAGGTCTTTTAAGCAAAGGGACTTTCCAAAACAAAAATTCTTCATGAATATTAAAATACACTCTGCAGGTTTCAGCTCACTATTTAAAAGGTGATGTCTGTGATTGATTTGGGCATGATGCCACTGAGTAATTTACTTTGGCTTGATTTTTTTTTTTTTGTTTTGTTTTTTTTTTTTTTTTTTTTTTTTTTTTTACCCTTCTCCTGGTTGTCCTGGCAAAAGCAAGTATTTAACACAGCACTTAGCCCTTTGTAAGAGAAAGATAAATTGTGTTTTCAGGAATGCATTTTTAGACCATTTTAGAAAGTGTTGCATGACTATACTAATAATGAGAAACAAGCAATTCAATGGCAAATACAACTGAGGGATTTGCAGTAGCAGGAGGTTTATGAAACATATATGATTGTAAATGGACACTGAGAAAATGTGGTCTACAGGATGACAACTGTATTCATTTAGCTTGTTAATATCTTAGTATTTTATCAGGCTTCTAAGTTTTTCTGAGGTTTTTAGTATTTTATAATATTTGCAGATACAACAGTCCTACAAATTTTCATGTAAAATTCGTAATATGATTTCTATGCTCCAGCAATGATTTCTAGGTCTTTTTATCAAAAAATTTTAGTTAGACTTTTACAAAAGAGCCTTTTTGTTTTCACATAATTTTCAGGTTGTCATGCTAGGCATTATGTATGTATGAGTGTCTTTGCTTTTCAGCTGACTTCAGAGATTTAAATAACGTTTGGGGATTCATTTGCCTGTGCTCTGTAAAATATATACTCTTGGATACAAACAAAACGTATTTTGAACAGTGTCATTAGTATTCACTTGCCCTTAGTTACATACTTAAAGTTTTTAAAAATTAATAAACATCCCATTCAAAGTATTGTGAGATCAAATACCTACTAAATATATCACAAATATCACTGTTGCTATTTGTGATTGTCAGATTTGAATTTACCAGTGAAAAATGCACTTGATAATGTACAATATTTTTTTCATGGTAGGTTGTAAACAAAGCTTTGCTAATATTATTGTGATCGTATGTGTCAAATAGAACCTTTTCCACCCTCCAAGAATAATAGTTTAATAGTCTTTAGAGCCATATAATTTTGTCCAGAGCTATTAGTGGCACTTTATGTCATATAGTCATCAAATGCATTTCTATGAAAGAGAAAAGAATAAATATTTCATGGCTACAGCTTTTGAAGAACACTCTGTCTTTCAATGTTGGGCTAGTCTTTCAACATATGTGCCAATCAGAAATCTTTAGCAGATGCAAAATGCATCTTGTCTCCTTGTCAGTGAAGAATGTAAAGATCGCAGGATGTATCTGAAATATTCATCACATAGGCAAAAATCTGAGCATTGTAAGGAACTGCTGAGCCCTTTAATCACAACTTAGCTGTTTGCTCTTACCCCCCCATCATTGGCCCTGAACAGTGAAGAGTGTGGCTAGTCATGATACTTTGGTTACATGATTCATCTTCACAATCAGTGACAGTATTTAGTATTGGGATCTTACGTGTTTTATCTTTCTGCTTCCTTCATTTTGGACATGCTGTTGAGTGAAATCATGTGTACATAATACATTTTTAAGGTTACTTCCACTCATAATTAATTTTTGGTAAATAACTTCTGCTTCCTGTGTTTCTCTGCAAGAGGAATATTGCTGATGTCAGTTGCATCCTGGTCTTCATTCATGGGCTAAAGTAGGATTGCTGAAAACTGCTAGAGTAGATCCTACACGGTCTCTTCCTGTTAATCTACCTTTCAGCCAAATCCAAGGCTGATATAATCAACCGTAACTACCTGATGTAGTTGCATCAAGTCATATCAAATCTACTTTTGGCCCGCTACCGTGTGAGAGGGTTTATGTACACCATGCCCTTCAAATGAACCTGTGACCTGCTGCTGCAATCTGGGCTGGCCACGCCATCACTGAGCACTGCTGGAAGCTATTAAATCTTGTGTTGCTTTATCTCAGTTAAATGTGGTTAAGTGAAAGGACATTATTTTAACTGTCTGCTGTGTCAATGGAATTGCATAAAGCACTAGCTCACAGCGTTTCAGCTCTTAACACCATGCTGAAAAGTTGGGAAAATTGAAGATTTAAAAAGAATTAAACCTTTGATTAAATGCATTATTTTTTCAAAAGTAAAAGAAAGGTTGTATTCTCTGCTGTATTCCAAGGTCTACACTTTAAATTTTTAAGACCTATTCACATTCTTTAAAATACCAAATTTCTTCATAGGGGCAAAAGAAATGCATTTTTAACACAAACATTATTCATTCCATTATATTAGCGATTTATCATTACTAGTACAATGATATAGAAACATGAAAAATTGGAAATAAGTGTAGGAAGAATGCTGAAATATGTTTAATTAGTGGAAACTACCATGAAAAATGAACCATTGAAATCATGTCTATGGGAAATTATATACATGTGGAAAATGAGACACATTCAAATTTCTAAATCTACATTTTTTCTAAATGCAGATTTGTCATCTAAAGTCAGTAAAGCTTCTTACATTCTTCTAGCACCTGAAAGCAAGAAACCACAGAGGGACAAAGCTATTTCATGAGCATGACAAAGACAAGTCTTAAGCTTGTTTCACAGCATACCTGTTTGTCTGCAGGTAACATGAGAATCTCAATATACTCTGCCTAATCGTTTCTTAACTTTCAGAGAACATTCTTAAAACTAGTGATTATTTCATTGAATTGAGAATTGGAAGATTTTAAATAATTTATTCAAAATTATTATGTAGTGATGCAGATGGGAAGAAGAAAAGGCATTTTCTTCATGGCAGGTAAGAACTTTGCCAGCTGGGAAAGAAAGGACTTGAAAAACAGTACGGAGAAATAACTGCCTGGAAAAGTATGGTACAGAAAGAATGAGATGCAGAGGCTGATTATGAGTCTTGGCATGACCAGAAAGGTACCAAAAGCTCTATTAAATATCTAGACTGTATGTATCAAGCAGACAAAATCCAGGTTTAGAGAAATCTAGGATCTAAAGAAAATGTTTATTTGAAGTGGATTTTGCTGATTGCAGAATATATTAATTTAAATTGGAGTTTAAAGAAGCTGACTCTGAAAGAAGGCATGTGTGGCAGGAGCAATTTTCTGCAAGGACTTTGACAGAAAAAGATTTTCCTTTGGGGCAAGTGTGAATTTCTGTTGTGGCAGGAGAAAGCGAAGGGGCAGAATACTGAGTAAGCAGGTGGTAAAAGTCACCCTGAGACAAGGAGTTGAAGCGTATCTGTAATTCATTACGTACCCTGCATCAATATCCTCAGTTGGTCCCCTCTCCCTGCACAAGCCTTCCCCCTTGCTGCATTCAAAAGCCTCTCTTAATTCCCTCAGCTGCCAGCACATATCACAGGCAGTAGATTTCTGTGCCACTCAGTCTCATTGGGCATAATGCCCAAACTGCTGAAGCAACGCTCTGTGCTAACTTCTAGCAATTTATGGTTTTAGTGCTTTCCTGCTATGATAATTTTCCTTCATGATATTTGAAAACCCAGAACAGCCATTTGTGACCCTAACCCTAATATCCCATCAAACAAACAAACAAAAAACCCCCCAAACCTCTGCTTGGTTAACTGAAGCTACATGGTGTAACTCATTTACTGGAAAAGCATTAATATCCGTGTTGAATTTAAGTGAAATTAGTAGCTTTGCTAATATCTGGTCCTTCAATACCTAAAACTCTTTGAAACACTGCTTCTGTTGAGCCCAGTGAATAAGTAATTGGAGTTTTTTTGTTAGGAAACAAAAGCAGGACTTTTGAGGCTCTTGTCCTTTATCGGAAATAGGAAAGACACTTAAAAGATAACTGAGCTTTGCTAACTATACATCTGTTTTGTTTTGTGCTGATTAAAAAAGTCTCAGACAATCCCTTTAGTGTTCTATCTCTAGTCCATGGATGCCTGAATGCATAATTCTCTTATACAAGTGAACGGTGGTAAAGTGATTCAGTATTTTCCTTATTGATTTAACAAGGAGTGACACTGTTCAGTGGTTCATTAAATCTTTTAACACCAGAAAAAAAAACTATTTTCTTTCTATCTTAAGAGAATTGGTTCATGATTCCTGCATATTGCCCTTAATCTTTGGCAACTCCAGGATCTAGTCACTGTATTTTCCTTTCAGTTGTTTTTAGCTTGGCTGTCCAATGAAATTAGATTCATCTGTATGCATTCTGTTCGTCCATCCATCTGTCAGTGTAGGCTCAAAGCAGAAGATGGTCCCATGCACTTAGCAGTGTTCACACATGGGAGTACTTTAGTGAGCCTAATGCCCTGTAAACTTGCACTTTTCCTTATTGAAGGTAAGTTCCCCAAGTGGACAGTCCTGGTATCTGTTCTGCCTCTGGGAGCCTCCAAATCACTGAAAGTTTTCTCAAAGGTAGAACTGACTGGCTTCTACAGAAGAAAGCTCATACATATCCTCTAAGTCTAAATAATCCTTTTGATTTCAGGATATTAAAAACTAATCCATTTTATTTATTTGGAAATGACATGTTCTGAGAAAAGAAAAAAAATGTAAAAAGTACTGCAGGGAGACTACAATACTGTTTTAGGTATTTCACTAAATGTGAGAGTTTACTTATTTAAAAGAGTTGACATTTCTTTAGGCCAGACAACACAAAGGCCTATTATTAGGTCAGTGCAGACTGAATTTTTTGTCTTCCGAATTCATACTCATGTCAGCTTTTCTGTCCACACTGAATTACACCCAATGTTACTGTCTGAGTAAAATCACCTTTTCTGCAGGTAAAATAGGAGTATTGGATCATCTTATATGTGTATTATAATTGCTGGGAAACAGATTGTGAAATATTTTCTTTTTATGTTCGTTGGAAGAACAAAACTAATTAGATTTGGTTGGACTCTATAAATGAAAAATTAAAAATAATGAAGTGTTTTAATATTTTTCTAATTCTTGAAGGTTCACAGTGTTTCCCTGTAAATCATCAACCCATATTCATATCTATTAATCACAGAAAGGTAGTTTAAAGGGACCTTAGTAGGTCGTCTAGTCCATCCCAGTTGTCCAAAACAGAATCAGCCATATGCTTGTCATTCTTGATTGATGACTTCATAGTTGACTTCCAATACTTCAAATACTTCAGCATCTAGTCTGTTCCTAGTCCTTTCCAATGAAATTGCTTTTTCCTTGATTCCGGAACAAAATCTTTCTTACTGCAGTTTAACTGAATTATCTCTGCTTGTATTCACCATATTAAATGAAGAACAGAGTTTCTTTTCTCCTGTTTCCAACAGGTTTTTTTCTTTATAAAACCCTTCTTCAGTCCCTCTCCCTCTCTCTTTTCCTTTTTTTTCTTTTTTTTGGTTAAAGAATCCCAGTCTTTTCAGTCTTTTCTCACAGATCATGTTTTCTAGATTGGTCTCTGTATTCCAAAATATTTCCAAATATATCCCTTTGCCTTCGTGTATGGCACTCAAATCTGAACACACAGTCTTGCTTGAGCCACCACTGATTCTGAAAAGAACTTAAGGAAAGTGCTTGCTATCTTGTCAGTTGTACTGTTGTTCATATATCCCAGGTCTCTCATTTGCCTTTTTTACAGTATTAGGTTGTTGGCATATTCATTGCTAACTCATCACTTTCCACTTTAGCCCTGAGATCTTTCTCTGAATAATTACTACCTAATTAATTGATCCCCTTCCATACTGGTGCAGTTGGGTATATCTGCCTATCTGTAATACCTTTCATCTGTCCCTATTGCAAAGGCATATTTCTTTCCCAGACCACCCTTCCATCTATATGAGACATAACTGAATGTTAATCCCACTCCTCAAGATATTTACCTGTCCAAGTTTGTGGTATCTGCAAATTTAATAAATACACCTCCTTTTTATTTTTGAAGTGTTGGGTTTAGCATAGAGAGAGTGAAACTAAGTAGACCAAACTATACGTTTCCCCCCCTTTTAAAAATAGCATTCCATTTGCTCTTTTTCACTCCTCCAGCATCTCATCCATCCTTCATAATTTTTCAAAGACCACTAAGCCCTCTGAGTCTATTTTAATCAGTTAAGTCCCCTAAAACGAATTAAGTTTATCAGCATGGATGATCTGAGAATATCTATGTTATTTAAGCACTATGTAACCTTTCCTCTTCTTTTTACATAGTGAGATCTTATCCCTTTTTGCTGGTATTAAGTGTTTCTGCTTGCAGTTGATCTTTTCATGAAGACTAATACGAAAGTGGTATTAAATTGTTTTTACTATATCACAAATCTATAGATTATCCTCTTCATTGAGCAGCAAACCAAAATTTTCCTTGGATTTTCTTTACTAAATGTAAATTCCTAATAAAATTTTTTCAGAATAACGAGGGTTATTAAAACTATATAGAAACACAGAACAGGAAGAGATCTTCTGAGTTACCAGTTCCAGGCCACCACAGAAAATAGTACCTTACAGTCATTTCATGTAGCCATCCCAGTGGTATCTGAATGTGATTAGATTACTTCCTCCCATTCTTCTTGTTGAAAGATTGTTTCAAGGCCTGATGGTGTTGATAGTCAGAACCTTCTTCTAAGTTTCAGTCAAAAATTTGCTCCAAAATTACATCATAATGGTGGCTCAAAACTGTCCCATTCTTGATCCATTCATCCAAAATTTCTTCCTCTGAGACTGACAGATTATGACAACAGTTTTTGTTCTACTACCTAAGCAACCTTATCCCAGGACTTTTAAAGACACTCTTCTCTGAAGTATAAAAAGTGAATATTCACTAGCCATTGTGTGCAAAGTTTAACTTTGAACAGTAGATGAATTATTAATGAATGCAATATCATAGCTTTTTGAAATAACTTGATTATTTTCCATGTGGATTTCAGAAATACAAATCTCCTTTTTGTGTGTCAAACTCGTAGCTGGCTTTCATTAGTGATAAACTTCTTAAAATCGTAATTTAACACTAAATTTTAATCCAGCTTTAAAAGCATGTTGGCCAAAAAGTACAATTACTTGTAATGTAGAATCTTCAAACCCAGTCTACTGACAGAGGAGTTTGTACTCTGGAGTGACACTGAAGGTCAAGTGGAGCACCAAAAAAGAGCCTATACTACTAACAGGGGACTTCACAATTGTATCAAGAGTTTAATACTCCACTAATTACTGGGCTTGGGCATCTCAGTAAAGAACAGAACGCTTTTACAAAAACATTTTAAAAACTAAACTTCAGTCATGAAAATAAGGTTCAAGCAGACATGCAGGGTTTCATAGCAAAGGAATGTCTAAATGATACTATTATCTGCAGTAAAATTAAATTGGCCTGTGTTACCAGTTTGTTCACTGCTGGAGTGAAACGGCATCATTTGTCCTAATATTTTCTTTTAACAGCTAAGAAGTCATTTGCAAAATAGTATTCTTTCCCAGGACATGAGTTGCTGAAAATTGACGTGCAGGAACACATGCGCAGGGGAAAAAATAACAAGCCTCTCAAAGCATCTTTTTCTGAGATTTTGTGAGAACTGTGCAATTACACACATACTAAAAGTTCATTTACTTCCACATTCTCAGCTCTTTCTACCCTGTGACTCTGCTGTGGGTTAGGAAGGCGTCCCTGCAGCGTCCTTCCCCTGCTCTGTTAAGGCACGCTAGTCTGCAGTGGAGGAGCACAATACTGCCTTGAACTGGAGACAGATGCCTGCCGTGGGGATAGTGAAGAGCTTCCAGGCTTTGCAAGAGGCCCTGGGGAGCTCTGGGAGATGCTTTCAGTGACATTTTTTCCTGTTCCAGAGCTGGCAAATTATGTTACCTTCTGAGGAGGGAGGACCAAAGACAGGCTTTTGCTTTTCTGTTTAGGCAGCAGAAAAGCAAAAGAAATGAAATTGCAGCTGACTCTTAAGATTACACAGAAACCTTCTTTACTATATTTCAGGTCATTATATCTACAAGTGGAATCATAAATCTAGCTGAAATAATTCCAGATGAAACCAAAATTAATAAATTCATTTGAAAATCTACAGACTCTCCCCCCTTTTCATTCTTTAAATCAGATCATCTGAAGTTCCATTCAGTTTCAGCGAAGTGCCTATGTACAGTGCCAATAAAACTTCAAGTGATAATTTGTAAAAACCACTTGCTATAAAAGAAATACTGTGCATGAAAGAACAATGTTTATAAAACTGTAGTAACTCAGCCAAGTGAAAACAGATGAACAATACAGAAAGTAAGGAATTTTTTCTAAATATGCACAAAATTATGGATTTGGGTTTTTCTATTTTTTACTCTTGCTGGGTGGAAATTTAGAACTACCCAAATACTGACCCCAAGTTTCTAGGTATAACAAAAAAGCATTTCTCCCCTCAGCCATGTGTTCTTAAAAATATTCCAGCTGAATAAGACAATACTGCTTTTTTGACAGAAAACAAACAAACAAATAAGCCTATGTGCTTTGTCGTATTTTGAATTTCCAAAAGAACTTTTCTTTGGCACAACAAAACTAACAAAATGTACAAAATTAGTTGTTCAAAACCATGTCAAACATAAACATTTTAAGTCCTTACAATTCACTTTTATAAGGTAGGACCTAATTAGAATTTTTAAGATCTAGTAATCTTTTGGGGTTTTTTCCTGAGATTCTGAAGAAGTGGTTGTGTCATGTAAACAGTTACAGAGAAGGATGAAGGTTAGAAGCTTGACTGCAATATGGTTCTCACCTTAGACTGTACTGACAAAAAATGCAAATGTGACAACTAATGGTAATATTGATAACAAATGGGCTACCTCCAGTTCTCTCTATCCAGTAACACTAGTTGCAAATGACTGTTTAAAATTTCTCTTAGTGTGGAAGTGTTTTGTTCTTAAAGCTGCTGTTTTAACAAGGTGCCATCTAATTTTTAATTATTTGGTTTTTTCATTAGGTTCAAAAATACTTCTCAGTTGTGAATACTAGTCTAACAAGCTGAATAGAAATATAAAGGGTATTTTTCAATTAGTAAATAATTAATATTTATTATTTATGCATTTTTCATTTGCTCTTTATTATGATGCCCAAAATATTTTGCACGAAACTTTAAATCCTTTAAAAATTACTATCAGTTTATGTTTTCAGAAATACAGATCTAAGCAAGGGAGTGTTTACTTAAGTTGCAAGGTCCGAGTTTAATTATAAGAAAATGCGGGCCTTTCATCCTTTGTTTCTCAGTTACAAACATTCGGTCATTAAATATTTCATGTGATAAATACAAGGGGAAGTGGGTTGGTAAAACATTTAAGACTGACCTGTGTAGGTTACCTGGAGAAGGTGAGGATTGTGCATTTGGTCAGGTATTTCTGATACAATGTTTTCCTTAGAAGCAATGTGATCCAGAATACAGTGGATTAAGCTAAATAAGATACTTTTTTTCTCAGCTGCAAGCCTTTTAAAGCTGTTCTTAAACTCAAAAACCTTTTTCTGTATTTTTCTAGAAGTTCCTCTGTACTTCTACTGGTTGCAGGCATCAAGATGGTTAAAGTGCCCCTTGAGGTACTTTCCCCAGTGTCTGTGAATGTGAGGCTTCTTTCAGGTGTTTGAAGAAGATCTCATCTACTTTCTTTTTCTGGTCAGGGGGTCTATAGCAGATACCAACTACAAGAGCAGACTGTGTCGGTCTGCCCACTAATCTTCCCCTATTGTCTCTCTTCTGACTCCTGACCCATCCCAAGGCAGAACTCCAGGCATTCCAGCTGCTCTCCATCGCAGGGAAGACAACCCTCCCTCATTGCCTTCCTACGCTGCCCTTCCTACACTGCCCATCCTAAGAACTCTCCATTGTTGCACTCCAGTCATGTGAGCCATCCCACCATGTCTTCATGATCCCAGCAAGGTCATAGCCCCGTGGCTGCACGCTGATTTCTGATTCTGGTTAGTTCCCCATGCTGCACACATCAGTGTACAAGCATTGCAGGGGAATGTGATCCACACCAAGTGTTCCAATTGCCCAGAAAAAGTTTGAGAGGTTGCCCCATAAGACTGTCGTGCAGACATTTTATTCCTCTACGCATTGTCCATTGCTGGTTCAGACAGGTATAAAAACTTCACTGGAGGTAGGCAATTATCCTTCATTCCTAATACTACTGACAAGTGTATCTGTCCTCACCTTTCTTTCTTCCAAGATGCATATTTGAGAGTGGACATCCAAATTCATCCTGAGAATCTCCATCTGAAGGCTCTGTCTTAATTCTATTTAGGCCAAAGTTACACCCAGGCACAGATCTTTCTCACCACAGCTGAAGTCTGCTAACTTGTGCTATATTAAAATTCAGAAAATAAGTGGAAGTAAAACTCCCTCTGAATGGGTAAGTGTATGTCCAAACTGGAAATTCACAGTACACCACTAACAATTTTCCAGATGAGGATATCATGTCATTAATGTATGTAAAGAGCTTGTACCACACCAGGAGGAGGGTCAGTTCCACAGCTGTTGCCCAGCACATGCTGCTCGAACGTAGAAATTCCCAAAAGTTGCAGGAGAGCATTCTCCTGACACCAGCACACCACCCTGACCCTCTTTTTTTCTCCTGTCATGGAATTCAAGTCTCTCACTGCTATTATCCTTTACAGTCCAACACCAACTATGCTTTGGTTCAAATTCTGAAATCTTGTTCCACACAAGCTACTCTGGACATGGGTTCTAAATTAGCTAGCAGAAAGTAATGGCTTGAACTAGGAAGACAATATTTGATTTTGTTTTGTTTTGATTATAATTAGAAAAGGATCTAAACAACATTAATTTTTCTTGTATGATGGCAAGGCATTGCTGAGGGGAGAACATCTGGTTTCGTGTTTGGTATGGAAGAGAAATGTGGTCAGTTAGAGATTAGTCAGCTAAAGGCCAAGGCCCAAGCATGGCAGAACATGACCTGCAGGAGTAGGTGTGGCCTTAGAGCACAGAGGACCAAAGTATTTACTTTTGATAAGGCTTCTTCATCTTTCGTTATTAGTAGTAATTGCTAAACCTATTTTTCAAGCTTTGCTTGTGATAAATACCTCTGTTATTCTGCTCTGGCAATTCAGGTTAAGTGATAAGTGTTTCATGAAAATTTTACCCTTTTATATTTGAGTTTATTATTTCTTTGTTTTAATATTGTTAATACAAGAACTGAAAGCATCAGTAGAAAGGATCTGCTTCCTGTAACCCCAAAAGAGAGCTATTACCTGAAGCAATGTCCTTGGACAATTTCTGAATTAAAAAAAAAAACAACAAAAACCACAAAAACACAAACCATCAGCGTGAAAACTTTAGTTGAAACAACATCTGTTTTCAAGGACTTCCTCAGTCATGCTGTTTCCCTTGCAAGGTAAGCTGGTGTATTCTGACTCCCCAGGTTGTGGTACTGCAACATTAGGAAAACCCTTTGTGGTGGGCATCTGTTCGGTTGTAATTCATACACAGGAAATATATTCTGAACTCCAGATATGAACTCATCAAGTAATTATTCCTTTAAAATTTGACAGGGAATAAATTAATTCAATATAGTTGTCACTAACTTTTTTTTGTTACTGTAACTTGTTCCCAGAGATTCTTGCCACGAGATGTGTAACATTTATATTGAAAAATAAGAAGTATTTACTCTTTGGAAAATAGCGAAGAAGATAGTTTTATTCAGATTTACTGCAAAGAGCAGTTTTTTGAACTGTAATGATTAGCATAGTTTGCTCAGCAAGTGTAAAGTACTTATGATTGAACCTAAGCACAAAATATCATTAATGATTAAGTACAAGTTTTAAAAATTCTAGGTAAATTGTGGTGCTTTTAAAATGCTGAGGGTAAAAACATAACGGGGCGGGGGGAAATTTTTCTGCAAAATACAGAATTAAAATGCAGTCCTATTGCCTGCTACAATATGCTGCAGGACTTCCCTATAGCATTTCCTTCCTATGGTTATTGCTTTAGGTTCACCCTTCCAATGAAGATCTGACAGCAGTGAGCTTTCAAATAAAAAGAAAAATTGATTCCCTGCTTTTAATAGGTAAACTTATGTCAACACAACATGAAAAGGAATTAGTAAGTAGTCCAAAATGCTCTATGATATATACATTTTCCATTTACATATTTTTCATAGCTGGTGTCTTTTGTTAATTCAGGAATATATATAGCAGATTGTTTAACCCTGCCAAGGTTCATATATTGTACATGCCAGTTTCACAAACTGAGTTTCACAGGTTTAAAATTAACATATGTCCTACACAGTGTGTTGTAACACATACATTCTACTGTGACAATCCATTTGCAACCTTTATGTCAAAAAATACAAGGTAAATCATATTAGCATTCATATTATAGTAACTTAACTATTTTCAGTTCTTGTTTAATTCACCAAGACACTCCTGCTCTGCTGTATTGCCGGGGCTTTTTTGCTTTGTTTTTTGGCTTCGTATTTGGCATTCCTCTCAGGAACTGACTTATGCTGAATGTGTTTTTCAGTGATAGAGAGATTGCTCCCTTGAGCCAGCACAAATGAAATCTGAAAACTGGAAATACATGGAACTATCCAAAAGTACTTTTGGCTAGTCAGCATGCTGAGTACTCTTCTAATATCTTACTGCACGTTCTCTTACAGTCTGCTGCAGTAAAGTGGGCTTGAATGGTTTATGTTCAGTCTGTAGTTTTGCTGCTGCCTATCAATAGCAGTGCATGAAGTTCTGTATTATGTCATGTTGTAGGCATAATGTAACATGACACATCCTAATGTTAAAGGCATGCAGTAGTAACAAGCTGCTGCAATACAGACTGGGAAACCGCCTACATGGATATAACCTGACAGGTGCAAGCTTACTTTGCCCAGCCTTAAATTGATGGGACATGAGCCAGCTATAATCAGGAAACCACATAAATGTGTTAGTACAGAGATTTCAGCAGCAGCTCTGCATATCAGAACCAGCTTTTGTCCATCATGACTGGAGTGAGACAAATCAAACTTAGCTCTGTAAACGTGTTGCTGTCATTACTATGTCTACATGTAGCTATTTTCATTATTTGGATAAAGTCCACACTTTTTGTTCATGTGTGTCCATTTCCTTATCTCTTGGTTTAAATCAGATTCCTGATGAAAATAATACCCACAACTTCATATTGATTTCACTGCAAATTTGTATTTCAAAGTCTTTGAAGCCTTGTAAATTACTTTCTGTAGAATGAATGCAAAACAGTGAAATTCTTTCCAACATCATGATGTTAGCTTCCTTTTTACATCATCTCTTGCACAGTAAGGAATCAAAAAAATTGATGAAGATGCCAAGTGGAATCCTTCATAAATACCTTCCAAAATATTCACAGTAAGAAATACAATTTGCAAAGTTACAGTATGAACAAAATTGTAACCACTTTTCTGTGCATGTTTTGTTTCTTCTATTTTTTTACATGTCAGTCTACAGTGGGAACATAAGAGAATTTGGAAATATTTATATAGAATTCCTTGCAAAAAGCTGTGCAAGCTAACACGTTACCTTCTCATAGGAAAGATAAGTGAATATGACTTTTTAAAATTCCATTTTGTTCATCTTTAGGATTCAGTCATGGAATTTTCCTTACAGTAAAATATTATGTTAGCAATTCGTGCTGGCTGGCTGTTACTTTTAATTCCTCTCACTTCCTTCTCTGCCAACTATTTCAAAGAGGAAATCAAAACCAAGACATCCCTGTGACCCTAATACTTTCTGCTCTACCTCTCCTTCATTCTGCCACCTCTATCAAAATCTCTCTTTTATTCTTAAAGACACCCCTTGCCCCAGTAATTTCATGTATTGTTGCCATCTAACATTTCTCAGACACAGTTGAAGCTTTTTCTCTCTCTTCAGTTCCTTTGTCTCTCTTTTCCACACTATAATAATAGTCTCAGCAAAAGCAGAGTGAAAACTCAGCAACTTTAGTCAGGGTCTTCTATCTCACACAATGTCCTTTTGACTCTTCCCTTTGCACTCTTACCTTTTGTCAGTGCCTTACTCAATGGTCTGTTCTTCACCCATCTTTCACAGGAGCCAAAGACTGTACCTTTCCCCCTTCTCATTATTTGTCCCAATCTGTTTTAGTAACCTTAGCCTTCCATTCAACTTTGGCTAGTTGTGCTTTTTTCTGCCCTATTTCTCTATTACCCTGAAATTTGCAAAAGCCCAACTCCTCTTTTTTGTTCCAGTCATTCATTCTTTGCCTCCAAAAATGTAAACATCACTCTAATATACTTCCCACTTACTCAGGTTTATAATCTGGCTCTCAGACAGGTTTATAATCTGGCTCTCAGACATAATTCTGCCTCACTTTGAGTTGAGAGTCCTGAACGGATTCCAGTCTTTCAGGGACAAAGTCTTCTATTATCAGAGAGATGATAAATGAGCAAGAGTTACACATTACCAACTGGAAGGTGATAAACCCATCAAAAATAGAGCAAACGAGATTTGCTAAGGCAGCTCTTTCTGGTTCCCAGATGTTGCTGAGTTCCTCTCTCAGTGGTAGTTCGTCACCCTTGCTGGTTGCAGGGGCATTGTCTCCAAGAGTGACAGGTTCCTGCAAAAAACTCATTCAATCCCTTATTCCTCATTTTAACCACAGGCTGCAAGCTGACTAAAAATGGTCCCTATATTTTTTTCCTCCTACTTCTTATGCAAGAAATTCCAGTTTCTGATACTCTTCCACTCATTTCACAGTAAATCTAGAAGCCAACTTTTGGTACCAAGTTTGCTGGCATATAATAAGTGAATTGGGTTAAAGTTAATTGAATTTAAGTGCAGCAAAGAACAAGCCTAGCTAAGAGAACTATGCTCGCAGTGGCTCTCTTTGCAGAACTGGAGATTGTGCAACCAAACTCTGCGGAAAATTCTTTGCAGAATTTTGGTTGCAGATAGAAGCCAGTTGGATTTAGCTGAATCTTTGAAAGAGTATATAGCTTACCTTAATGTAGAAATTCTTTAATCCTGAATACACATTTTGAACCTGCTCAGCTGTTCTAGAATAAGTTTTTAAGTAAAGATTTGCTTTCTGTTCCTAGTGTGCTGTTGCAGATGTATAGGTATATATTCTGAGATTATTGTAGGTAATCAAGTCAGTTGGAATAAAATGCTAGTTATGTTGGGACACAGCTGTACTCTATGTATATACACAGATAATTGAATTTAGATTTCACCCATAGGAAATTCTCAGTGCAACAAAATATCTTAGACTCAACACATTAATTAGAAGTCAGAAGGAAAATAAAGATCAATTCCATTCATTCCAGCTGTAGCTTAGAGAGACAATGCAAGGTTCTAAAACCTCCTTTTAACACCAGAGTACTCCTTATCATGTTGCATAGATTCCCCATAATCATGCTCTCATTTACAGGCCTGACATGAGTGATTTCACCAGAAAAGTCGTCCATTATTGGATGACAGGCGACAAACCCATCAATAGGTGCAACAAACAAATAAGAACTGTTTGAAGAGTAATGTTATCCTATTTCTGTCAGGACGTATGAGCAAATGACCAAGAGTTTATCATATTTCCAATGAATCCAGATGATGACTGTTTGGAAGTAGATTTTTTTAAATTCTCCTTTTAAGGTCACCTCTTTAATCTGGAGCTGCAGCAGTGAATTTGACTTTTTATAAATGGTTTTATCAAGAAAACCTTTATAAAAGGTTTTATCAAGAATGTGTAAAACATTTTACCAAGTTATCTCCTTCACACTAGTGACATGAAGGTAGAAGACTGGAAATTCTTTTCCCCTCTCATTTCCAATAACATGTCAGTATTTGCAGTCACAAATAGATGGTGGCTTTGCTCTTCTTGCCCCTCCCCTGCAAGACAATGGATATATGTGCATATGTATATAACCATATATATATAGCATGCATGTACTTCAGACAGGCAATTTACTTTGTCTTCTTTTTTCAATGTGTTTTATTTTATGTTCCAAACATTTTTGCCTATATACTATGGGAGGTGATCAGTTTTAATGTACAGGATAATGTTTCAAAAAAGTAAAAACAAAGTTTGAGAAATAACAGCTAAATAAAGATGTGGATACTTTTTACGGTTTTTTTTTCTTACATCCAGTTTTAAATAGTCTGATAGCTTTTTATCCAGACAGTTTTAAAAAAAAAATATTTAATTACCTATTTAACATTTCCCCAAAGATTTCTCTGTAAGTAAAATGGGCTCAACATCCTCCACCCCACCTCCATCCCAACCCCCTTTTCCACAGGGACCAAAGCAAGTCTTCTTTACCACCAATTCTATTGGGCTTCTCACAGGACAATTTTCTCACTCTGTACTTGGGATTCACATATCTTGCCTTTTCATAATGACAAGCCTATCAATGTTTTTTTGTGAAGTCATTATGGTCCTGATGCCTATTTTTGACCACATTCTCATGTTCTTTGTATACTGGCTTTTAGTGACAAGTATTCATCACTCTATTTGTAGCATACCTGTAGTTCTCTTCAAGCTGCTGATCGAGTGTTGTCATGGTATTCTGTGATACTCGAGCCATCTTTGTAGGCAAGGTAGATAACTGATTTGCATTAAGCTTAAGAACACAGCTTTAGAAATTCTATCTCCTTCTGCCTTTTCAGAATTTTCACCTTTTTTTTTGTTAATCATTGAGTCCCACTGTGTCTTTCTGTTTGTATAGACTTTAGTGTTCTGTGGGGGGAGGGAGTATGCACATGAAGTTGTATTTATACAAAATTATATCTAGGGGCCCTTCTAAGATCTGCCAGCTGAGACAGGAGTAACCAACAAAAGTATCTATGTAAAACTTGATACAGGACATGACTTCTAGGATCTCTGTAATCAAAGTTTTATTCATAGAATCTCACATGTTTCTTACAGAACATATCAGGAATATCTATTGTAGAGATATGAGTTAGAGTGCATTATGTTTGAGGAATTGGTAGTAAGATACCAGTGTGGGCCAGCCTCTGCTAGTGGTTTGGGTGGTGATTTCAGTGAAAGCTATGTTTGATTTGTGCTGGGAGGTGCTGGCTGTTGGTGTTGTAGATATTGCCCCTATAATCTCTCTTTCTCACTCTCTCTTCCCTTCCCTCTTTTTCCCATTTCCCTCTGTCTCTCTACCTCACATTTACTGTTAAATAAAATCCGTTCTATTGGCTTCAGCGTATGGTCTCATTCATACATTAATTCAGGCAGAGGCATCTCCCTAAAATCATAATAATCAACTTTTAACACTAGCTTGATACATTCTGTATGAATTTGATTGTAATAAATTTGTAATTACCAAAGCCTTCACATGTTCACAAGAAACATATTTTAGAAATGTAAGGCAGGGTCGCTTAAGAAAACTGAGTGCAATTTATGGTAAAGGGCCTGTTTTTGATGCCTCCACTCTACTTCTTTAGAAGTAGCACTTCTGTTCTGAAATGCCATGAAACTGAAGCCTTTTACTACTTGATATATACCTGGAATGCAGTTATCTTACAAAACCAAGATAGCAAGTTACAAAGCAGCAAATATTGGAAGAGATTGGATTAGTAAATCATCTCATTCCAAAAAAAATGTATTTCTTATTGGCTTCCAGAAGACAGTAGATTATGCCTCTATAACTCTTACATACTATACATATACATTTACATTTATATAGTATCCATAAAGTTATATACGGTGTTTTATATATATATATATAGCATTATATAGAGAGAGTGTGTGTTATTATTAGATGTAATACTACAAAGAAAAAAAGGTATAGCTGTGAGGGACAGGCCTGATTGAATTCTGAAGCTATATGTCTTAAACAGAAAGATAATGTTTATGCATAAGTTAAATATTATCAAAGCTGTAGTTTTGGTGTTCTTCATGGTAACTGTAATATGGATGAAAAAATACAGTTAGAGAAGTTACAAAAAAAGAAAGGAACAATTTTCTGCAGAATAGGAATCTTTCTTTCAAGTGACTTGTGTAGGAGAGGTCTGGATAGCAACATAAAGTGTTTAATGACGTGCTTGAACATCAAAAGCTCAAAAGATTAATTGGACTCTATGCAAACATTATAAGATCCTTTCTCCTCTCTGTCTCAAACCTTTCAATAGTCCTTATATCACAGTGATCATGGCTTTACTCCACTCTCTCTTATGTTGTGTGCCACAGGGACTTCAGATGATTCCTTATGCTCTTCAAGTTTCAAACAGTATTTCATTTTATGGACAGATAGAAAAGTGGGGAAAAAATATAAACAAACACATGTAAATGTCATTGTTACATTTATTCAGTTTGTTCTCTTTATCTATTTAACAAGTAGAATACATATCAAAGTAGATTTTAGTCTTATTTTCTAAATAATATCTTCTAAAGTATTTCAGGAAAAAAGCCTTTTTTTTTCCCACCAGGAATAACTATTGACTGATTTCCCTATCTCTATATGCAGTTCTTTCCAGGAAGGCAGGAGGTTTTCAAGATGGATACAACTTCTTTTTTTTTACTGCTAATATTTAAAAGGCACAGATACACACATATACCTGTAACACCTTTTTGCAAAAGAAAAAAGGTCAAATTTTAAAAGGGCCATAGTTAGCCTTAAATTCTGTTACTGTCTGGGTAATGTCTGACAAGAGGACACAGTGCCTATCTGTTCCATATTAAAAGTGAAGAGGTGAAAATAACTCTGCACCCAATCCTGTCAGTTACCTGAAGATGAATAAGCTGAGAGACTGAGAACCCCCTCCAGCAGCGCCATTCAATTTAGAGCAGTGGAAGGTTTCATTGAAACTATAACAGGTTTCAGAAAGTCTACAGAAGTGTGACTTTGTTGACATTCTTTTATATTCAGTGAGGAATATTCATGTCTGAAGTTATGCGTCACTGATTACTGTGTGAATGGGGTTATCTGTCTCACAGATACTCACAGAAGCCAGGCAGTAATCCCAAGGAAATGCCATTGTTTTTATTTAATTAACAATTTTTATTATGTCTTGTAACTGCCTTGTAACCAACTTTGTCCCAATAAGGACTTTCTCTCTTCTCAAAGAAAAATTATTTTGCATTATTTATGTATGTGAGTGAAGCCCCTGCCCCCAAAGTCCTTTGTATGTGAATGGACTTCTGTACCCACATGCCCAGATTTATCCCACAGCTTCTGGAATTTTGCCAGAAATATTCTCCATTCATGGAGGTGGCAAAGATACTTTTTAATAGTATATGTCACAGATTTGGCATCATTTCACTTTTAGAATTCTGCAGTTTCCAGTATAATGCTTGTGATACATGTACACATGCATTCAGTGACACAAAGGCACAGCACACTGTATCCAGATCTTGTGAACCCCACAGACTGTAAATTAAATAATTTAATATTTGAATTTTAGACTGGGCAATATTTTCTTTGGTTAGGACAGCAGTTTTCTGATTAATGTTTTTAATTTTAAGCAATGTCTAATACATACAATAATAAAAGTGACAGTTCAACTTATAATGAATTAAGGATGTTTCTGAGAATACACAAGAGGTTTTTAAGAGACTTCCAAAGTTTATTTTTGCAGAGCAGAAGCCCACAAATTAATGCAAATACATTTTTTTCATATTTTACTATGTTTGTGTATCTCTAGCTTTAATAATCTCAACATTGCATTATGAATAGTGCTTGTGCTTCCAAGGCTGTATTCCAGTTAAAATAGTAAAATAACATTAAAAGAGTAAAATAACATTTGCAATCGGCTGCAGTGAGAACTAGAAGGAAAGTAAGACATACAGGATTGTTAATGGTACAGTTTCATGGAAGTTAATAACAAAAATACATATAGTGGAAGAATGTAAGTGTCCTGTATATACACACCACTGTTTTTTGTAATTCACACAACTTTGATGGATGTCAACAGTGCTGCTCTTCGTACACAGAATCCAAAGATCCCATTAGGACCTGGTTTACACCTTTCTCTATTGACCCACTTTTTCTGACACTGGAGGAGGAGGAGCAACCAGGATCCTTCTCAGGCTTTTCTGTTGGCCTTAACTGATGTGGAGGATCTCTGTTCTGTAAGGTGGAGCATGGCATTGTCCTTAAGTTTTCATCCCAGCATCTGTGTCTGTCCAATGCCAAGTGGGTGAAACTAATCTCCTGCAGTACAAATAAGTTTCTTAAAAACAGTTGTCCAATAAAATTGTTCTGTTTAGTACTGTTAGGTTTACAAAACCAGCTTCTCAGGTGTTAGTCCTTTTCATCAGAGTTCACAGATAATGTCAGGAAACAATAGCCTGTGTCAGTGGAGATTGTACCTTGTGGAATTAAATGTATTTAATGTGGGGTGGAGGGTGGCCTTGATCCTCATGAAGAGGTGAACACAAATAGATACCCACTGTGTTTTTTCTATTTTCTCTGGCTGACCTCCACTGATGTAGCTGAGCTTTCCTCTTGTGATATTTGCCAGGTTATATAAAAAGAGATTTTTTTGTTTTGGCCTCCTGGCTGAAATGATGAAACACAAAGCCTGTTTTCAGGCTGTGGAAGCCTGATGGATGTGGAACAGCTGGTGGGCTGCAGCCAGGCACTGAAGGGAAGTCTGAGAGATGCAATTGGTGCTATGGTTAAAATTGAAAGATGAATAAATTTTTCTGCTTTAGACAGATGTATAGAAATCTGCACGATGTAAATTTGCTGATTCAAATACTTTTGAGAAGATATATAGAGATGATTTAGTGGAGTGGAACATTAAAATTAGGTATTTTCTGGAAAATAAAACTGGCATCTAACACACAAATGGAGCAATATGTTAAAAGAGCTATAATATTTTTGCTTTTAAATATCTGGTATCTGACCTAGCCTGTGCTGCAAATAACTGAGGTATGCAGATCTTGCCTGGAAAAAAAAAAAAGGCAAGTTACCAGCAAAGAAATAGGGAGTGGAGAGTGAAACATTTGATATGAAGAGGACAGAAAGTGGAAGCCTGGGATGCAGCAAAGGGGTGGTGAAAGAAAATGAAGAAAAGCCACAAAATAAGAAGGGAAGTGCTGTCACCAACAAGCACAGCACAAAACCCAAGAAAAGGCATCATTTAAATGGCCTAGAAACAAATAGCACATTTCTGTCTGTTGGTTTGTCTAGCAAGATAAAAACAGTTTTCCTATGAGGCTGATTTCATAGAGAAAGGAAAGTAACAGTATATTATGAGGGAATGCCCTAAAAATGAAAAGCTCAGATAGCTTTAAGAGCAACAAAAATTATTTATGAAGCAAGTGGAGCAGAGGTAAGACTTCTTTATCTAGGGGGGAAAAGTTGGCAAACAAAAACATAGAGAGAAAGTTATTACTTACGGAATAATGGCTCATGCAAGAAATAAGGATAAAATTGTATAATTTTATCTCAGGTTTATTACTTCAGAATATTCAAGTCCAACAGGCAGGTTAGAAATATAGAATTCTTGACTAAGAATTTCTCTTGAAAACTTTAATCCAGGAGGTAACCTCAAAATGCAGACGTAACTACATCTTTCATTCAGTGAAGTAATTCCATGGCTTGCACAACAGTTTCCTACAGAAAATTGAATTTCGATTGATTTCTATTAAGGTTTTATTAGTCCATAATGTCCCATTTTCACTGGACATACAGAAAGAGTTTCTAGGAACAGCCTTATAAGTGAGTCTGAACCTTAAAGCATGACAATGGGTTAAGGATTCTCCAAAAATATTTCTCCTCTCTGGATTCTATGTGTGACACAATCATGGTACATCTTCTTGAGAGGGCATGGACAGCATCTCGTCTGTCTTGGTGTCTGAGTTCATGAGATATTTAGTAGTGTCTTATTTTGAAAACTTTATCTTCTCGTCAAAATGGTTAAGTGTTGCCAAGAAGTTGAAAAGTTCCTTCATGGACACTACAAGACAGGTATAAAGGCAGTACAATCAAAAACCCCTAATTTCCTCTAATTTGTTTAGTCATTTTCATGGGATTAATCTCACCATAAAGAAAACAGGAGATTAAAAAAAAAGGGGGGGGGAGGGCATATTTTGAGCACATTTCTATAGTTCGTGTATAATTAATGGAAAAAATCAGACTGCATGCTGGCTGGAGCTTAAACTGTGTCTGTCCTTTGCATATTATGTTTACAGCAAATATTTCACTTAGAATTCTTACTTTTAGTTTAAAAAAGAAACTCTAATATATTGCATTCCCAGCTTTCTAGCTTCATAGGTGTCATGTAGCTGAAACAATACAGTACTGTTAGACATGTATTTTAGAAATTATCTGAAGTATGGTTTATATATTCTTTATACAATGCAGGAAATTAAAATCAAAATAATGTAAATTCTATGAATATGTAGAAAATTATCCTTATGTTTCCTGTACATGTCCTTAAACTGACTTTACTAGTAACGTTGGAGTGAATGCTTATATTCATATTGCATAGTTCTCTTTCTATTTAGGGATTTTTTTTTTTCTATAAAGCTGATATATAACGTTGGGCAGTTATAGCACTGACTGGAACTGGTTTGAAATATTATTTAAACTTGCTTTGAATGATTGACCAGGTGTTCAAAGGTGGGTGTAGTACGACTAACGCGTTGCTGGAAAAGGGAGCCTCTTGTTTTCTCTGCGAGCCAGAGCCGCGCCGCGCACCCTCGGGGCTTCGGCGCCGGGGGTGCCGCAGGCGGGGCAGCGGCGGGGCCCCAGGGGGATCTCGGCCGGCCCCGGGGCTGCCCTGAGGCGGCCTCTCCAGCTCCGGTCCCGGCTGGCACAGCTGCTCCGCAGCCGCACCTCGGGAAAGTAAGTGGGAGACTCGGCCCGACCACTCGCCCGTGGCATGGCTCCGGACATCCCTCTGGCTGTTAAAGTCCAGATGTTTTCCCCGCAAGCAAAGGGAGGACGGCGGCAGCCACACCTGGGATCCCTTCGGTGCACCGGCACCTGGATCCCTCCGATGGCCCCCGCAGCCACGTGTCGCTCCTGACCTGGCCCCGAGCCCGGCTTCCGAAGCCCTTTGTGGGTGTTATTGTCTCCTGGAGTGTGTTTGCCTCCTTGCATTGTTCTGAAATCATTGCTCACACTTTCAAATGCCAGGTTACCTTTCCCTATTCAAAATTCACATAACTGTTGGGCTTTCATAGACAGGATTGCTCAAATTCCTGCAAAAACTTTGTACTCTGGTAACTACATTACTCAGTTACACGTTTCTCCTCAAGGTTACTGACAGAGCAGAAGAGACAACTGCAGGGAATATTTCCTCAATTTTTGCTGTAGAGAGCTTGGCATGTTAAGTTAACTAATGAGAGGAGACTTGCTCTGCTACAGGAGGGTACCAACCAGAGTTTCTGAAATGCTCCTTTCAGCTGTAGGTTCCTCTCAGCAGTCCATCATACTATATGAGACACTGAGAGACACAAGGCAGTCAGGTAAGGGTTTTTATGTCCTGAAATGTCTCAGAAGACTGAACTGAGGACAATCCTCAAAGCCCTTTGAGCATGTCTGGAGGGAAGTGTTTCTATATATGCAAAAATATATAATACAAAGTAGTGCTGAAAATAAACATGTTTTATCAAAAGAATCATAATAATGATTTGGGTGTGTATGAATTGCAGCCAGTTTAAACACAGGCAAACAGATTGAATTTTTATTGTTGTGAATACAGAACATATTCCCATTTATATTCTTTGATTGAAAATCATTATTACTTTGCCTATAATTGCCATAATTTATCACATTGTTGAAATTTGCCAGTAATATGGTGCTATTTGTCTACAGTTCCACTCTAATTGCACATAATTAATTATTCACTTTGCTCAATTGCTAATTGCCTTCTAACATACACTTAAATATAAACATAAAAATACCACTTCAAAGATAATAGAAATATAATTTGTTAAACTTTTTATATCTGTTATAATTGTGGCTTCGTAGGGTGAGGGATTGGCAAAAGTGTTAAAGCAGTATATCATGACTTAGTAAATTATGAGGGCCTTGTTGGACGTGGAGGTGAACACTGTCTGCAAGGGTGAGGAAAAAGGCTGAGGTGCTTAGTGCCTTCTTTGTCCGAGTCTTTAATGGAAAGACCAGGGCAACCAGTTCCCTAAGCTGGTCAGCGAACAGGGACAGGGAGCAGAATAGAGCTCCTGCAAGGCAGGAGGAAGTGGCTAGTGACCTGCTGTGTCACTTAGACACTTGCAAGTCTATGGGGCCAGATGGGATTCACCTGAGGGTACTTACAGAGCTGGTGGAAGAGCTTGCCAAAACAGTCTCCTTCACCTGTCATTAGTCCTGGTTAACTGGGGAGGTCCCAGCTGACCAGAGGTTGGCCAGTGTAATGCCCACCTACAAGAAGGGTTGTAAGGAGGATCCAGGGAATTTCAAGCCTGTCAGCCTGACTCCAGTACCAGGGAAGGCTATGGAACAGACAAGAGTGCAATAACATGGCATGTACAGGGCATCCAGGGGATCTGTCAAGGCTAGCCAGCATGAGTTTAGGAACAGCAGGTCCTGTTTGACCAACCTGATCTCCCTTTATGACCAGGTGGCCCACTTATTGGATGAGGGAAAGACTGTGGTTGTTATATACCTGGACTTCAGTAAAGCCTTTGATACTGTCTCCACAGCATTCTCCTGGAGAAGCTGGCAATCCACAATTGGGAAAGCTGCATAGCTCACTGGGTTAGAAACTGTCTAGATGCCCAGGCCCAAAGAGTGGTGGTGAATGGAGTTGCATCCAGCTGGAGGCTGGTCACTGGTGCTGTTTCCCAGAGCTCAGTTTTGGAGCCAGTCCTGTTTAATATCTTCATCCATGTTCTGAATGAGGGGCTTGAGTGCACCCTCAGTAAGTTCACAGACAATACTAAGTTGAGTGGGAGTGTTGATCTGCTGGAGAGCAGGAAGGCTCTTCTGAGGGATCTGGAAAGACTGGATTGATGGGCCAAGGTTAATTGTATAAGGTTCAGTAAGGGGAAGTGCCAGGTCTTACACTTGGGTCATAACAACCTTCTGCAGTGCTGCACACTGAAGGAAGAGTGGCTGCAAAGCAGCACAGTGGAAAAGGATCTGGGGATGCTGGTCAACAGCCAGCTGAATGAGCCTGTGTGTGCCCAAGTGGCCATGAAGGCCAATGGCATCCTGGCCTTTATCAAAAATACCGTGACCAGCAGGACCAGGGCAGTGTTTTTCCCCCTGTACTCAGCATTGGTGGCTGCACCTTGAGTGCTGTGTCCAGTTCGGGGCCCCTCACTACAAGCAAGACATTGAGGTGTGGGAGTGTATCCAAAAAAGGACAATGGAGCTGGTGAAGGGTCTGGAGCACAAGTCTTAATGTGGAGTGGCTGCAGGACCTGGGGTTGTTTAGTCCGAAGAAGAGGCTCGGGGGAGAGCCTCTTCTTCACATTACTGATTTTTACAATTATCTGAAAGGAGGGTGTAGCAAGGTGGGGTTCAGTCTCTTCACCCAGGCAACCAGTGACAGGACAAGAGAAAATTACCTCAATCTGTGCCAGGGGAGGTTTGGATTGGAATCAGGAATTTCTTCACTGAAATGGTGGTTGAACATTGAAATGGGCTGCCAAGGGAGGTGATGGAGTCGACATCCCTGGAGGTGTTCAAGAAATGGCTGGGTGTGGCACTAAATTCTAGGGTTTACTGGTGTTCAGTCAAAGGTTGGACTCTATGATCTTAGAGGACTGTTACAACCTTAATGCATCTTTGATTCTATAAATTCCGATGCTTTGTTTCTATACACTTGAGTGTAGTTCAGAGCCACATAACCAGGTGAATTACAGTGTGTGAGGTGACAGTTTATCAGAGGAATAAACAAAAAATCTGGTTTAAAATATCAATAATCTTATTCTAACCTCTCTGAAAATACAGTCTTTATTGTCCTGAGCCTGAAGAGGGAAAGCCCCAACTTTGGCACACCAACACTTGATAATAAAAGACTGGTTTGTGGCACTGTCAGAGCCTTGGTTTTGCACTTTCTGGTGAAGGGATCTTATATGACTGTAGAGAAAGCAAAACACTCAATACTTCCTCATTGCATCAGCAAGTAGAAATAAGAATGTATGATATAGCTCAAAATTACACCTTTAAATGCAATTTATAGCACCATGCTTAGAAAGAACCCAGTAATAGTCTACGCGGAAGAAAATCTTAGCATCATGTAAGATTGTTCTTTCTTCCAGCCTTTTGCTGTTAGTTCTGCCCAGGACGGCTGGGACGGAGACGAGAGATCTCTGAAGTCAGGTCTTAGAGCATGAGGTTTATTGTGAAAGAGCAGGGGACCTGCTAGGAGCTGCCAGACGCAGCTCGAAGCAGGTCGGAGAGCAGAGAAGAAGAATACAGAATACAGAGCAGAGTAGGAATACGGAACAGAATAGGAATACAGAACAGAATGCCTTTTTTCCCGTTTACATCTCAATAAATCATCCTCTGTGCTGAATATTCTAACTTACATTAACCAATCTAGAACAAGCTACAAATCCTATAGCATTTACATACAGCCTATAAGAATCATTGCGTTACCATATGGTGTTATATTTTAAACTCTAAAAACTGCTTTTTGGACCCTCTGCCAAGTTGGCAGGGTCTGCTCTGACCCTTGGACCTTTCTGTGAGCAGAGGCTATTGTTTCATCAAAAGGGGATTACCTTCAGTCGGCTATACCATTGTTTTCCAGTTGTTCAGTAGCTGTGGCTTGGTATCTCAAAGCTTGTTTTCATCTCAATCTTGCCTAGAGTTTCCATACTCTCAGCATCTTTTGCTAGGCACTCATAATTATATGGTTTTCTTATTTCATTGAGCCCAACAGCATCATAGTAGAAAACATTTTCCTGAATTCAGCTGTCTCTAGAAGTATCTCACGATCAAGTAGTTATTAAAACCCAACATATACCTGTTAATCCTGGTGCATATTTATATGCATATAAATATAAGTATATATGTATGTGCATGTATGTGTACATTTCTAGATCAGCAATTGGGAATAAATTTGAGAGTCTACCAGATCTAGAATTAGTATGCTGCACATCAGTAATTAGTTTTCATTACTAGCGTGTCTCAGATATTAATAAGGGCTGTTGCAAGAGACCTAGTTGACAAATTTGGGGGGCATTAATTAGCTTAAAAATACAATACTCATGTATATGTATTTTATCATAATTATTTTGAGAACCGTACTAACTGGAGAAAAGAGTTTAATGGACTTATAAATGGACATGAACAAACTGTACCTCAAAGATGGTTGCAGCTCACTTAGGATTCAGAATGCCATCCCATTTTCATTCTCAGTATGAATTGAGTTTGTATTGTACAGTACATAAATGATTTTCCTAGACTTTTTAAAAGGCAATATGTATTAATATTTTAAACTGAAGTAATTGCTTCTTGTTCAGCAATGGGTTTCATTTATGAGTGTTTATCCCTAGCAAATGGAAAGTATGGTTAATCTAAGTTAAAAATGGATTCTTTAAATAGCTCTAATTGCGTTCTGTTTATATTTGTATGTTTTAGACTCTTAAGATTTAATCAGTAGCAGTTCTAACAAACCATAATGTTTATTAGCTGGTTTTAAATTATTCTTATGGATGATAGTTCAATGAGAAAATAAATGATGATTTGCCTACAATAATGCATGGTAAATAAAAGATGGACCTGCACAGAAAAGAGAAATTACATATTATATCACTTGATTTTTATATTAGAAATACAGACAGAGTGGAAGAACACTTAAAGCAGGAAGAGGAACAGCTTCCATTTCTAATTTCACTTATGCAGATTCTTTGTAATTTTGCATGTTTGGTTGAATCAAAACTTTGGAGTGTTATTGCTCTTTTATTTTGCATCAATCATAACAATCTGCTACTAGATACTGGCACTTTTGTAGATGCTATTAATTTTATGCTCCGAAATCAAACCTTGTATGAGGATCAGGTACAAAATTATTTCTGAAGTCTCTATTTTATCTTGCCTAAACACCATGCAAGAAAGGAGATGAATTAATGGATAACGAGAAAGTTTTTTTTCAATGAAGTGTTCATATCAATAGAAAGACAGTGCAAAGTATATAATAGAGTGAAGTGATAATCTGAAATCCTTTAATTACACCTGTCTATATAATGCATAAGGACAAACTGAAAACTAATTATCGTAAGTCTAATATTATATTATATTTAATGAGATCACTTTTGAAAAATAAACCATCAAAATATTTTACATTAAATACTTTGAAATGCAGTGCTAAAATATATTAAATGTTGAAAGGTAGAGGGAAGTATCAGTTCTTTTAACTAAAAAGTAACGAATCCAAAATGAAAATGTGTCTGGATTGTATTGGTGTTATATATCTCTAGGCATTCAGGGTAGAGTTCTGCTGTTCATGGTAACCAAAACCTAGTTAGTTACTTTGGAGCCAAATTCCCTGGTTGGGTTTGCAATGTTCTTGTGATTTCTGGAAGCAGGTTAGAAAGAGGCTATTTCAGAACACGTTTGCCTGGAAGTGCTCCAAAAGGTTGGTCTGTTCAGGATTATCAAAATACCCTGCCAAGAAATGTCTGACGTACCGTGTGTGATCCCAGGAAGTTGGGGGTGAGTGGGCAGGGTGTGCCAGCTCCAGATTATCTGAATTCTTCCAGAAGGGGAGTTGTCGGCAGGCAGCAGAGTCGTATTTGCCCTTTTTGCTTAATGTGATTTTATTAATATAGCTGAATTCCATAAATCCAATAATGGGCAGTGGTATGATATATTTGATTAATGTTTCCAACTGATTTTCTGTGGGCGTAAAGTCTTGCAGTCACATTATGCATTTGTGGATTTCTGTCCACTTCTCTTCCACCTCCCCAATAACTTTAAAACACGGATGCTTCAACTAAATTTGACAGGGGCTAGAGGTCTCAAAAATACTTATGTTCTTACAAGCTCCAGGAAAAAAAGAACACTTATAACCTCCGAGTGCCCTGTTAGACAGAAAATAGGCAACAGGAGATTAATCCTGGTTAGACACTGCAGAATCCATTTAGGGGGAAAAAAGTATTACAAACCTCCTCACTGCAAAAAAACTTTCTGAGTTTTCACCATCTTAAACAGCTAAATCAACAAGTCACAATCACATGAAAAACTGATTTTTTTGATACATTAGAGTTAGTGTGTTATGAATATTTAGAGGAAAAGAATACCTCTGAATTGGTTAAAAAATGTAATGTTTAATTCTAATATTTTCCCTGGTGATATTGAAAGCATTCTTTGAAATACGGATTTTTACAATCTATAGACCTACTCTGTTTCTGTTGCATTTACAGTGTACTCAGCCATTAAATGGAATAACACTTTTCTCCTTGCTAAGCTTATTTGATTGGGAAAAAAAAAACAATGTTTAATAAAATCTAACTTTGAATTAGTTGATTAAAGCCAAGTCTCTTAAAATATGTGATTTCCCTCTGTGGTTCAGGTAATGTTTTCTTATCTGATCTAGCGTTGTTCAAAGTCTTATGGAGATTTCCAAGTTACCAGTAGAATATAAAATTAATTTCCACAAATATATTTTACTTTAATTTCTCCTAATAAAATGGTAATGTTCTGATTGTAAAGTAAGGGTTTGCCTTTGTGTATATGAATATTCTTGGGCTTCCTACTGGAAGTTAACCGTGGCAGTGAATTCTCTCCTCTTAATAGAAGTGCTACCAGAACGTTAAATAATATAGTTTTAGATATTTAGGTCTTTCTTATTCTCAATCAGAGAAAATATTAATAAAAGGCAGTATTACAAAAAAATTTGGTTGTGTCCTCTTTCTACTGTAGGGAGAGATTTTACTTACAATGAAGAGGAGAATTCGGACAGGATTCCCTCACTAAGATGACAGTGGTTGTAGGGCTGGAAGAGCTCAGCTTTGCCCCTGTAAATAAATATTCATGGGAGATTAGGACATTATATATGCCTCTTAAATTTAGCTTTGAATCAAGTTGCCAGCTATGTTGACGCCAACACCTCCCAAATGTGAAAACCTCAACCTTGTTCAAACATGATTTTAGAAATTTACTCCTCCTTTATACGTCAGATTTTTTCCCATCATAGTAAAAGTAAAAACTTTCCAACTTTGAAGACGTGCATGGAATGGCAAAGGTTTGGCCCTCAGAAAACAACACCTCCTGCTCAGGGAGACTCTGGCCAATAAATTGCTGCAGGCTAACCCTGTCATCTGGAAAAAGTAATTCTGTACAACTGCCCTATTAATGTCCAATACTGGAAGCAGAACTTTGGGCTAGGTCAAGCGTTGGTCTAAAACATTGCACCTGGTTTTATATTGTGTTTCATGATCAGTATTTCAAAGTCTGTTGCTTTCCATTTTGCTTTCTGAATAAGTCTAATGACATTCCAAATCTCATTGCAGAAGATGAAATCAGGAATCAAAACCTACTGGGAATGCCTGAGACAACAGTTCTCCATTATTTGGGGGATAGTCTTTCTCACTGTGTTCATGCTGGAACTGTTATACATTGTATACATAGTTAAAATAATGATAAATAGGGAAGAATGATTGCCTCAATGGGTGTGGTACTCAGTTGAGGTGTTCGGTCTTATTTAAGGAGAGAGATAGGACTTCAAGTCCTTGCCATATGGTTCCCTCAATCATTGTCCTCTTTTATGGTTTTGACAATCGATTCCATTGTCTAGAAATTTTCTATTTGGCATCAGGTCAGATTTCCTGGTATAGGTGATAGTTGTTTCCCAACACAGGCAAGGTGCAGTTTGCAAAGACTTAGAGGAAGACTAAAAATCACTTTGGATCTATTCTTATTTATTCAGAAAAAAGAAATTACAAAGGATTAAGATTAAAAGTGTTAACTCTGGGAAAACATGTATGGGGAGGAGGAAACTTCTTGAATCTTCTGAAGATGTTGTGGGGTGTCACTGCACATATGTTGTGGGAGGCATGATAGTGGCCTCATGAAAAAAGGAGAGGTGGCAAAGAATTTGCAGCAGCCATGTATGCCATTTAGCTTAATTTCTGTAAAGATCCTAAATATGTAAAGCAAACAGTACAATATTCTTCTGTCTCTATCTACTTATGTTTAATACATGTGGAATCTTATCTAGACAGACACTTTTTTATTTAAATTATGATTGCATTGTTCCCCTTTATATTTAATTTTTTAAAATAAATTCTATGTATTCAAGGTCATATTTTTAAATGTGTCCTCCATGCCATTGCCCCTAATGACCAATGCTCATGGATTCTGTATTGACTCACATGATGACACTTTACCATACTGCTGTGTTTCTTCGACCCACCTTGGAAATTACATTAGCTCACTATAGATTTTGCACAGAAAATCAAACAGATTTAAATTTATTCATATGCCCTATGATTCTGGGGATGTTTTCCTCTTTTGTTTTGCAAACATGACATTTGCTTTCCAGTCCCCCAGCTTGAATAGATTTTGCAGTTTGAGAAAAGCAGCGAGGAAAACATGACTGTACTCCTTACCAGTTCTTTTCAATGGTTCTTCCTTCTGTTGTTCTTTTTGTTTGCCCTATGTTGTAGAATCAAATCCTTCATCACCAAGATTAGAAATAACTAAAAACTCTTCATTTTGACTAGAGAGACACTGCTATGCCAGAGTTATTTGCCCTTTAAAATAGTTAACTGCATACCGTTAGTATTCCTTGCCATATTTGCCTGCATTCATAAAATTCATAAAATTCATAAAATTGTGAGTGAAAAATGTTACAAGACAAAGACTTATTTTCAGCATTTTAGAAAGCTGTTTGAATAGTGCATTGATAACATCTCAGCAGGTGGAGGTCCCGTGTGATTCCACCATTCAAGAGAACTTCTTTCGTATGTGATTAATTCCAAGATCCATTTAATCCACCACATTATGGTGGTCAATTTGGGGCATCTGTGCTGATGAAAATGACTCCTGATTGTAGCTAAATGGCTTTTACATGCACTACTCCATGCCAGTTTACTCTCCAGTTCAAAGTGAGATAAAATAGAGTCCATTTTCTCGATAGGGCTTTTTTTTTTTCCCCCTGGTTAGCTAATCAGAATTTATATCTTATATCAAATTAGCTGGTTTGTAATGTCTGATTTAGAAATATTCCTAGATACTTCTGGGTATTTTTCCTTTAAAAATTAGACCAGTGGCATTTTGAATTTATATATCATCACTTTTTCTACAGTACATATTAACATGAATCTCTGCATTACTAAATAAATGATCCATCATTTACGTGTTGGCTCAAATAAGCACGTACATGTGCAGAAAAACAGATGCACTGGCCAGAGAATTTAGTAGGTTCTGTTTTAGAAATGGGCTGCATGAAGAGAGTTTTCTTTAAAGCCAGTGTGTGTGAGAGATTTTGCCTTATTCCTTGCTTCCTAAACTCTGAAATTCACCTTTCAACTGATTTTCAGTGTGCTGGCCATCTGGGTGTGAACTGAATTGCTATCTCAGCCAAGAGACAGATTGTAAAATGACTCTGTTAGGATTAAGCCCTGGGTGACTACCTGATAGAATGATGCAGTCGATCTTAACGGAGAGATTCATCTGATATCACTCAAAAAAAAAAAAAGGGGGAGGGGGGGGAGAGGGAGAGGTAGATTTAAACTTAGCTTCCAGCTTTAGTTATCTAGTAGTAATTCACACACTTTTCCCCCAGGAGATTCTTACAGTCTCTCAGGCTTCTAAACAAATCATAATTCTGGTTGCCACTCTGTCTAAGGGTTGGAAAAAGAGAAGAAAGAAAGGAGAGTTTTATATCTTTTTGAAATTAGTAGAGGAATTGATAGTGTTATGTTATTTTTTATTTTGTATTTTAGACATAGAAAAACAAGTTTTGCAAATTAATAAAAAGGTACTGCTAAGTTTAATTGTTCAGAAACTAAGATGAAATTAAAGACTAACATTTTATTTTATATGGTAATGACATCTGAAAGTGTGAAAAAAATCATGGAAATTTGAACATTAAGTCTAGAAGGATTTTTTTTTAGCTGCTGTTAGTGGATTTACTGTCTATGATGAAAAGTTAGAATTCCATCTCAAAAATAGTTAATAATACATTGAGAACCTTCTTTTTCTACACGTTCATTGTCCTATAGTATTTTGAAACATATAAGGAGTCATCAGTATCTTGATTGCAGGTGTTGATGGTTAATTAACATCTCTAAATTTTATTGTGATTTCCATTTATACAAAAATAGTTAATATCTGGAATCTCTCTGTATTTCTAATTTTGTTTTTCAGACTCTGAAATAATCTCCTAAGGTTACCAAGACAGAAATTAAAACAGTTCTTCCTAAGTCCTATGATCATAGCCTATGCAGTATCACTTATATTTACCATATTCACTGATAGAAATTAATACTGGAAGGAAATAGGATTCAGATCTCAATTACTATTCAGATCTCTACTGTTTTGAATAACAATATTGCTTAAAAAAAGTCTGTGCAAAAACTCTAGCTGTAAAGATCAGCAATTATTGATTACAAAATGGAGTCAGTTCTTCAGAAAAAAAATGGGGGGGGGGATGACAAAATGCATACGATAAGTACAAAAGTACTTTAATTTTTTTCCTCTAAGAAATCACAAAAGATTGGATGTAACCCACCATTTTGTACTGTGAAATGCTTAAGCAGGTGACATTCTTTACAGCAAGACCACAACCAGCTGGAAATTATTTTAAAACACTTATATTTTCTCTTTTAAAATCTAAAATTCGTCACCACACACAGATTTCTTTTACTAATGACCATACATTTATTTCAGTCTCATCATTAGGGAACAAAAAATTGTTTAGTGATCCAGTTTGTTATGGTCAGTATTCTGATGAAATCAGGGTACTCCTTTGCTTCCAGATAATCCAAGTTAGTTTACTAAGTGGCTTGAATGAGTAGGAGTCAGAAAAATAAGACCATATCTTTTTGGCATTGGGAATTTGACAGAAAAGTCAGATTCCCTATATATATAACTAGATAAAGGAATTTCCAGGAGAAGCTAGGGCCTCCCTTTGAATTTCTTTGAATCTTTAAACTCTCTCTTTCTAGGTTGTACCCATTGTACTTCTTGGAGAGCTGTCCTGTCTGAAAGTGTAGACATGCCCTTAAGTTCATCTTTCCACAAGCTGATAGACCCCGTATACTTGGTTTAGCTTATTAATTTTATTTTAAGCCATGTGCAAATGTGTAGTACCTTTCTAATGAAATCCAGTAACCTGTTTAAAAACTGATATCAGAACTGTACCTTGGAGGTTTGTTGGGTTTGTTTTTTTTTTTTTTAAGATTAGAACAAGGTATTTTTCTATGTGCCTAAAAGCCAAAAGTAGCACCTTTCTTGATCTGTTGAATATTTGAAGCCATTGTCTAGTTAGGTTTGTACTTGAACCCTAGCATTTGTCTGGCTAAACAAATTTTGAAGGTATGGCCTGGTTTTTTTTACTGAGACCATAACACATTGTCCTGCTGTTCATTTTACTGCTTGGTTTGCTGATACATCTTTTAAACTGTCAATGACCATTACATCTCATTTACATTAGTAAACACTGTCTTAAGAACCATGAAATATTCTACCTTTTAAGCCCTTTTTGGCCTTTATGATTGCACCTGGGAATTAAAAAAATTCATGGGAGATAGAATGTCCCAGTAACTGATTTTTAAAAGATTTTTTTTTGCTTTAAAGATACAATGTGCTGCACAAATAAAGATCAAGGTGATCCAGATTTGATATGGAAGATACATGTGTTAGTATGCATTTTGGGATTAAGGACATAATAATAAAAGCAAAAAACAGGAGGTGGAGTACGTGTTCATGTTTAAAACGGAATATTTACTGCCAAGATTGCTAACAGGAAATGAAGCCATAAGAGAATGTCTTGTTTAACTGAGTTCAGAAGGTTTCAAACAAGGTTAGCGGACATCTGTAGATCAAAAGTTTTCTCCTGAAAAAGGGTTAAGTGCCAGATGAACACAGTGTCAGTTCTGAAACCTTATCACTAATATAAAATTATCAAAGCCATTGTTAAATTAAATTATCTCAAGGTAATAAATAAATCCAAAAGACAATATGAAGTTTTCCAAGCCAGAAATCAAATTCCTCTTTTGGCTAGTTTGCAATAGCTGCCTTTTTGTCTTTTTTCTTTAAATGTACAAGCTGTTTTCTGATAGTCTTTTCATCTCTAATGTTCCATGGCCATCTTATTTCCTTTACTGTAATTAAGGAAAACTGCATGATTCAGCCCAACAGCTGTCCCTTGTAATTGCTAAGGTAATAACATGTATCTTATTCCATCTCTTAATATAGTCCTATATTGATTGCTGTGTTATCTGAAGATAAGCAATGGATGCAGGCTTTCTGAAAGGCTGAAGATGGAAAGGTGCCCAGACCTGTATCTTTCTGTTTCTATTCTCTAATGATAAATTCTTCACCAAGACTGGTAATTTGGTGCCTTGGGGAGTGTGAACACCCTCTGGCTATCTCCTCTCTGCAGTCTCTCATCTCAAATTAACATTTTGCTTTCTTAACCCCTACACTCGAAGACTTCAGGATATTAGCCATATCTTTGTCTCAGAGTAGCCACTAAATCTCTGCTGTTCCAGCTCCTGGACACTTGGGGCATTTGGCTGTACAGTATGATCTACCACAGACATTTGGTCACATGGCAGGGTCTGTCTTATTCATCCAAAACACATTAAGTGTTCAGACACCAAATGTATCTCACAGACAGGCCAGGTTTAAACAGTAGACCAAATAATGTTATTTCTACACAGTGACATTTACTTCAGCTTTACTAAAGACGTTATAGATGACTCAATGCAGGTTAACAGGTAGGCTAATCCGCTTCACTGTGCATTTTTTAAAAATAGAATATGTAATTTATTATAAACTTTTTTACAAGTATTTACTTCAAATATTAAAATTGAGTCATCCATTTCACAAATATCAGCATGGCAGATGTGGAAACACAGTGTTGTTTAATCTCTAACCATAAATTTGAATAAAGCAGAAGTATTTTTATTCTTACAGATCTCCATCATCTAACCAACTGTGGCTGTTTTCCTGAATCATTTCATTTCATACAGATAGATGAACATTATACCAAACTTAATTTTGTATGATCTTAAAACAGTGGAAAGTTAAAGAAATTTATGATTCTCAATCTTCTTTTGCATGCTCAGAATTAATTTTATTTTCTTATCGTGGGCATTTATCACAGGTACAAACAATCTTGAGTCAGGGAAATTCAGTTGATGTATTGCCAATTAACATAAGCTTTTAATCACTGATACCAGTTGTGAGAACGAAAGAAGACAAACAAAAAGTTAGAGAAAACTCTTCATCCACACACCTGTCCTTCCCCCTTCCTCATCTCCAAAGTCTGATGTCACATGTTGCATTTGGTCCCTTCAGTGGTGGAGCAGGTTGTCCTGGAGACTGGTCTGCAGCAGCTCTTTCCTTTTGCTGCTCTTTGTTTCTTGCTCCTTTCACCTGCTCTGGCATGAATTGTCACATGACCTGCAGACCTTTGGGGCCCATCTGCCTCCTCCAGCACAGTTTCTTCCAAAGGATATAACTCTCCTTAGTGGTGTACCTTTATTCTGTTACAGCCACAGTTTTTGGAAGAGCAGAAAAAAGCTTGTGGTAAGAATGTAATTAGAAATGTGATATTTAGGTTTTTGTTAACACACTTCTTACTTCTAAGACTTAAATAATTTGTGCTTTCAAATCCAAATCAAATAAGACTTTTTTTCCCTTAATCCTTACCACATTGACTAGAATGGTATATAAAGAATATTAAATATTTGTTATGTATTCCTGCATCTGGTGGGTTAACAAATGTGGGCAATTCTCTACTTGTATTACTACTCAGTGCACAGAAAGCAAATTTTTTGGCAGTCACTGCTTAGCGATGTTTTCATACATCATTCGTTGTTTAAATGAGTGGCACAAACTTGGTGCTTAAAAATCACATGCCACTCTTCCCTGATCCAAGACACTACATGCAAACCCATGCTATCAGGATCTTGTTTTGTGTGTGAGATGAAGTGGAAATCCTATGCAGCTGCTGGTCTTGGAAATGGCAGGGCTGGGGGAAACACTGAAGGTTCTTTAATGACTGTTTTGTTTCGCAAAAAACCTATTCTTGTGGATGATTTCCTGTTGGGGAGGCTGTTCATAAAATGTTTTTAACTTCAGTTGCCATCAGGCCAGCTGCAATTCTATCATTTCTACATCCTCAAACTAATATATTCTCCTGCTGATCCTTGCAGGCTCTGCTAGAGCAATATAATAAATGCATAGGATGTACAGTGAGACAGGTAGGAGAGGCAAATTTTATCCATTTTTAAATACACAATTCAAAATTTTCCCTGTGATATGATCAATGCAAACACCAGTTACATCCTGAAAGCCCAGGTGATTGCCTGTATTAACAATGTGATTATGTTCTCCTTCATGCAGCCTTAGGGAGGCTGTATAGGAGCATCAATTTTTTGAGGGGAAGAGCTGTAGTCTGGCGCTCCTGGCAGTGGCTTCAGTTCTCTGAAGGAGGTCAGTGGGACAGGCAGTGTATACAAACACAGGCTACTGCTTCATCTCTGCCTGTAAACAAGGTTGTTGCAAGGCCAGACAATTCTCCCAAGACTTCTCCAAGTTGTAGAATCACGTAGAAAGCAAATATGTACATTGCATTTATTTATATTAGTGTAACTTTAAAATATAGCCTTGTTAAAGTCATGAGAAAACACTCTTTTACAGAATTTACTGACAGATTTCCTAGTACATCTTCATTGTTTCTTCTGTTTACACTGTAAAAGCACATGCATCCCATATAGATAACACCTACACTGCTGCCTGCAAAGTCAGGCACATACTCATTTCAAAATGTTTATATTGTAGCCTTCACAAAGATGATGCTCTTTTTAGGAGTTTTTTGTTTGTGTTCTTTGTCGTATTGCACAAAATCTGAATATTATTTTGTATAAAAGATTTAGAATACGAAGGGTCTGGGCTACCAGCAGTATCACACCCAAGTTAATACTGCTGTTATTTTTACCCTTAGCATGCATTCTTTTTTTCAAAAGCTGCTTGAGGAAGATGCTAGATCAAAATTTGCAGAATTAATTGTGGTCAGACCCCAGTGATGTGTGTGTCCTTCATTTGTAATACATGCAATATATAAGAACAAAACAAACAAAGAAAAAGGTGATTTTTTTCTTTTTTGTTCAGATAGGCAGAAAAATGTCAGTGCAATGAGTTAAATTTCCTAATAATTCACCAGGATTGTAACATTTATTATTAGTGTGAAATACTGTAAATTAAGATGGTGATCAACTACTTCTAACATCCAAACAATTCAAGCGCATGTACTTCTAAGTACCGTGTTGCCATAAAACATTACCCTGGAAAAACTGGACTCCCTAAAGCCACTAAGTCCAGTGGTGCTTTTGATGTTTTTTGATGAAAAGCAAAGATGAAACTTGTTATAACTTCATGTGTTAATCTTTCCTCTTTATTCTGTCCTTCATGGATTCAGATCCCAAATGAAATTCTAACTTGTGATAAGATTGTGTTGATTTGTTTGGGGATTATTTGTTATTTCTTATTCAGTGTATTGGTTTTGGGAAAGGATTATATTAACTTTATATTTAATTATGAGTTTTTAAACTTATGCTTAATATTTTCAAGGAAAGTAAAAAATTAATATTATTCTTTGGGAAATATTGAAAAAAAAAGCCATTTAAGTTTGATCTACTACATTTTTCTGCGTGATGTTGTACCAATGTAAACTGCACATATAATTAAAAAGGAAGCCAGTTTTAATTGCTGTGGGGAAAACACAAAATGAAAAACAGGTCATTCTTCAGTGAGATTCTGTCACACATCATATTGTGACTTCTTGGTCTTGTGATTGTTCCAGATCTACCTAACTAGCATGAGCAGCAATACTGGGTTTAGGTCAGTCCAAGGGAAAGTAATATAAGTGAAAATGAATTTATTCAAAGGTAAGTAAATGAAGATGGCTTATTGTCAGTGAGCTTCAGCTTCTTGTCATATATTTTAATTTATGAAAATTGGGATGAAAGTTTGATTAAAGTGGGTTTTGAAATTTAGAGTTTACTTTGCATTTCCAATGAGTTTTTACATTTATCTCCCTGTATGGGAATCTTTGAGTCAAGTACAAGTATTTCAAACCAAATGAGTTTGATTAGAAGGTTGGGGTATGAAGAGCAATTTCATTCACATTCTATGTGACAAGATTGAATATTGCAGTCTCATAATGGCCAAATACATCTGTATATAAAGGTATTTATTTGTCAGCATTTGTCTTATTATACTGCTTTGGTTTTCTGGCTTAAATGAATTGTAAAAGCTATAAAAGAAAAATACAGAACTAGAGCTTTGCCCAGTATACCCCGGTGTTCACAGGGTAAGGTAGGAATCATGGTCACGAGGGGGGAGTAATGTGGGAGAAAGCTTGGGGATAGAATTGGTGTTGCAGTGCAACAGAAAGGAGAGCAGTGTCAGCCATTGAACAGTTCCAGAACCCAGGCTGAACCTCTGAACTGAGGGTGACACAGCATCCCCAAGTAATAATTGAGTCAGATGCTGCAGTGGCCTCTCAGTTCTAGAGATACTGTGATGCCAGGCTGAAGTATTATCCTACCACTGCTTATTTTAAGAGTCTGTTTTTCTGGAAGAAAGCTTATTCTGTCTGTCTCTTACCAGATGCAGAAATTCATGCTTTTCACTTTCTCTCTTCCACAAGGAGGGTATAGCCTTCCCCTTTTAGAAGGAGAATTAATGAAGAAATCTATGAATGACAGTAGAGGATGGTTTGTGTCTTTTATGTTTCTAGTTCACCCTCATATGTATGCTATACTTTGGTGGTCCTTCTCAGCCCTACTGGATATCCTGAGGTGTACAGCCCCATTGCCAGAAAACCTGAAGTCTTTGAAGATGGGAAACTTAAAGGTGCAAAGAAACTAAGTCAGGCAACATAGTCAGTGTGACTAGAAATGCTTGAGAGGCTGAAATAAAATAATGAGGAAAAATGTCAGCTGCTAAAGAAAGAAACCTTTCCTGCCATCCTCCGCAGATGAGGTAGTGAACCCTTTCATGCAACCAGCAAAGATTAATTCTAAATATTTGGGACATGAGGATATGAACAGCTATGCCTCTGAAAGTAATACAAAAGAAGCAGAAAATTTGTAATTATTTCATGTGTTTCTGGAATACTCACATTGCTAAGGTCAACAAAAGCCTGAAAAAAATGTAAATCAGTAACCCTAGAGGAGAGCAAGGTAATGCACTTTATTATTGAATACACAATTATTAGGCATGAGGAGGCAAGCCTTTTCATTGACAGGTTAAACAAGAGCTATTGTAGCAAAAGAAAGAAGAAAAACATTGGTTGGTGCCATTATTTTTTGTCCCTCCTCCTTTCTTCCCTAGAAGACTGAGGGCAGCTGTCCTTATTGTGATGATCAGTGTGGTGAAGGCACTGGGGCCTTGCAGTCGATAAGATGCTGATTGCCCAGTGTCACAAGCCTGCTGAGAAATTAAAACACTGAGGCAGGTCCTGGTGGGTGAGTTAGAATCATGTTTTCCTGGTGTGGTTATGTTTTGCAGTAATTTTTAGAACAGCAAATCTACTTAACTCTTTCTGTGAGAAAATGCTGTAAGCTTATTCTTCATTCTGTTGTTGTTGTTGTTGTTATTATTATTATTATTATTATTATGCTAACTCTGACTCACCAGTCAGAGTTAGTAACTGTTAGTAGCTTCTTTTAGAGCAACTAATTTGATTAGGTTATACTCCAGTTATGGAGTAAGTGCTATTCTAGTGTGTTGTAGAACATTCATAGCTCCAGACACCTCAGTCAGGTTTAGGATTCCCCAGGATTCTCCAGGTCAGTTACACAGCAAGGAGCAGGCAGCAAGGTGATAGCATGTGATTCAAACTGAAGAAAGCTAAGCATGTCACTTACTCTGAACCTATCATGCCACACTATGGAAAGGTAGTAATATTTTTTGCTCCTAGGAAGTCTCTGGGTTTGTTGCAGAACTACTTAGTGTGGTCATTTAGAGACCGGTCTTGACTGCCTAAACTTCCAAGAAAGTCACTGAGGAATGTAGAATGATACCACTGAAAATAGCCTACTGTCTCATCCTCTGCTATAATGGAGTTAATCACCCTCTGAGAAAACTGGTTTAGTGAAAGCTCTGAGAGTAACTGGATCATTTGAGATTTTGTTTTTTGGGTTTTTTTTTTCATTCTGGTTCTGCTCACATCTTCCTCTTGGCAACTGCCCTTATTTAATAATAATTACACTGAAAATGTGTCAGGCATGGATGCTGGAGAGCAGAAGTAACTTGCACTTCTTTCTAAATTCCTATTTTGTTCCTTTCCAAAGAACCATCTCAGGAGATTCAATTAGAATAAAAATTATGCCTCCTTGTACAACTGTTGGGAAAAAGTAAAACATTTTTTTATCTGATAGATTTAGACAATCAAACTGAAGGAAGATGTAGGGTACACTATGACAGCTGTTTCCTCTGTCATTGACAGTTTTGGCAGTTTTAGACTATTTCTTAGCTGTGACTTTGGATACCATAAAAAGCTGTATAGACAGAAATATCTACACATCTGGATGGTGTATTTTCATCTTTAGGTTCTCAGAAGAGCATCAGTTGCTTTAGTGTTTGTGCTAAAGGTTGATTCTTTGCTCTGTATTGGGGAAATACCACATTTCTAAATGTGCCCAGGAAAGCCTGTAGATATAGTCTGCTGTATAGTTGATAGCATCTTAGGAATGGAAATAAATGCTCTTAATTCCTCTTTTTTTTGTATATTTAATACTAATATTGGGAGGAAATGTTTTGCAATAAGTAGAACAAATTGCTTAAAATGACACATCCACTTCTGAGCAGTTTTGATGCCTTTACACTAATTTAATGATTTGTCTAACAATAGTACACGTTTACAAAATCACCCAGATTTTCAAAATACATGACCAGCAGGTCCAGAGTAAGGGAGAACAGAGCAGATTCCAAAGCAATTTAGTACATTTTATGATTGCCAACTGTTTTCTGTCTATACACTTTCAAACCAAGTTGAACTGCAAGTGAACTAATTCTTGTGATCTCAACTTAGTATTATAAAACAGTAGGTATATTGCAGAATTGCTGCACATTTTGGCACAGTTATGGGAAGTAGTTATGTGTAAGTGAGGAAGCAGTGAGGAAATTTCTCAACATCTGTAATTTTTTTACTTTAACAGAAGATACCAGCATTCATCTGTGTGAATATTGTTCAGGAACATTTTTTAAAAGAACCTGAGAACAACTGTTTATAACTTCTGGTTTATTAGACTTTTTTTCCCACTGGTGTGTTATACTCCCAATTTCTTTTTCTACTGAAGATGGTTCTGCAGAATACCACCTGTTGTTTCCAGTTCTGTGAAAAGTTTTCAAGCTTCTTGTTAGTTATAACACCTTTCCTGTGAATATCATTCCAACAGAGTAATTCAGCCAAAGGGATACAAAGGTCTCACCAGGAGGAAGTCATGACAGAGGACCAAGTTGTAGCTATGTATATATAAGCAATTATCTGTAGCTGCTCACTATTTCAAAATAATTGGATCAACAGTGTGTTTTCTTTAAGAATGGAGTAACTCTTATTGCTAGTTTTTTCGACACACATTTTTTCCAGTTGTAAGCAAGGCACAGGTCTCATATCTAATGAAAGTTCGTTACAAGTTAGGATGGGAGGTATTTTTGTATCTAGTATGATAATTGTTCTTATTATATATGACTTCAAACATACCCTATTATGGTTTTGGTATGCTGGATCTTAACAAATACAACCAAATATACGTTTTTTTCTTCAGGAATGAAATAGGATTACACTGTTTGGCATTACTGATTTCTGGGCAAAAACCTGTGTACTTCCATTTTGATGATTAAAGGTTCTTACCTCTCCCTCCAAATTTAAAGCTGAGTTGCAAGTAGAGTAAGATTTAAAAATTAATACCTTTAAGAAATTTCTGATGATATGCTGCATGCCTTCAATTATAGAGGTAGGAAGAACACTGAGTTACATTTAAAACATGTTTTTTAATATTTGGGTTAGCCAGCATATCCTAAGTGTTTTAGAGACATATATATACCTGTTATATACCTGTTTAGAGAGAGAATAATTTGTTCTCTTTCAATAAGAAGAACTAAGTGTATATTTATTGGGATTATTGTCAGCTATATTTATGACATCATTAATAATCATTAAAAACAGTAAGATTCATATGTTTAGAGAACAGTTTAGTATAGTAACAACTATATGCTATAATGTTCCCTTTGTCACTGCCTTATTTTATCATCAGGAGAGGAGAGAGAAGATCTTGGATCTAAAAACACTGATTTTTTTTTCCATTATCTTTGTATAATACTAATCATTTTAGAAAGACTTAAATACTTATTTGATTTCCTTTTCTTTTGCCTTCCTGTTAATGTGTTATAGCAGGACATAATGCCACCTGTTCCATCTACATACAGTGAGGACTACAGAGATGATGTTTAAAAAAAAATGTTTTCTTCCAAGTTTCTCTATTTTTGGGGTAATTTTCTACCTATGTCTAGTGATATGTTAGAATAATGCTCTTTTACAATATCTGAAGTTACCGAATTCTTAATTCTATCACTGTTTTTTTAAAATCAAGAAACAAAGCTAATGCTTTTGATCAGAATTTCAATAGTTGGTTTTATTCCGGCAATGTACATTACCTATTTTGGTAACTGTAAATAGTGCTATTACTGATTGGTCTCTATGATGTTTTGCCAGGAACTGGCATAATCCCAAAGACTTTTTCTCCAAATTTCAAAGGGATTGAGAGTAAGAACTTGTTTTTGTAACATAGTCATAAAGTTTATGCCAAAGTGTTGTAATTCGTGGGTGTACGTTACTTCATATTGCCTTCTCTTTTATCTTAAAAGAATTATCTCTTCCAAAATAAATTGAAAGCACAGAGCTGAGCCCATACGAAGTACCTCTGCTGATCTTGAACTGTGCAGTGCTGACTTTTTGCCAGGCATATCTTATCTGTCATTCAGATGTCAGTCCTCTAATTCCAGGCACCTTCCTGTTCCAGAGGCCAGAGAAAGAATACCATGTCTGAAGCAATGCACTGTAAAGCCAAATAATTTGGGGGTGACCTGTATAAAATCATCTGAATATCCTTTTTATGTTTTTGTGATTATTATTTTTTATGAAGAGTTAACTTTTAATCAGCCAACTTTTCTGCTTATATTTCCAAATCTCTGATGGACTCTGCAGCCAACAGAAACTGTTTATCATAGTATGCTTATAATGTGTTAATTTTATTTTTAAGTAGTTTTTGAAAAATAATTTTTCTAGTTGCAACATTGTATTGCCATAATATGGTAAAAATACAACAGAGGATCTCCAATTTTTTGGCTCTATGAGTCTCTTTCTGTGACTAAAGTTATTCCTTTTTTTCCTATACTATTTTAAGAATTGCATATATATGATAACTTTTATTCAATGTTTTAAAAAAATCAAATGAAAAGCACTAATATTATCCCTAATGCATGTGCATTAATTTAAAAAATAGTATCAATACGAGTGAAAGTTTAGCTTTCTCTCAGTAGCATATCCAATATTTTTGGTTGATTAGATAATAGCTTCTTTGTGGTTTTGTTCATTTGTGAGCATAGTGGAAGTGAAGGTGAATAGACAAAGCATTGCACCAAGATTCTTCTATAAAACATTTTCCAAGAAGTGGAGTCAACAGAACTGCTTCGTAGCTATCTCATGTTCTGCCATTTGAATCAGAGCAGAGATGCATAAAATGCTGAACAGTACAAGTAACTATTAAAGTTGCTAGACTTTTGTATTTATTTACACAGATGTAATTAAACTGTGCAGCACAGAAGATAATTAAGTCCAGTAACCTTAACGGCAAAATTAGTTTATGCTGCAGTAACTATTTTTAAACAATAAAGGAACAACAGAAACTATATGAGGAAATATGGTGAAGCAAAGTTCCCATTTGTCTTCAGTAGTCTTTAGGAAATTGTTAAGGATTCAGGAGGAAAAAGAATTACCAATTAATGGAACTTAGATTTGATAAATCATGCAGTTAGGAAGCAGGGGCCTTAAAAGAACAGCATTTATAAAGAAAATGTGAAACCATATCTGTCATCATAAAGTTTCATACTAGTAAGGCTTGCACTGGGCAGGGCACTAGAATTTCAGGTCACAAGCTGCTGTTTTAGTTAGTCATGTCAGGAACTTTGAGAAGATCCCCTGAAATTTGAAGGCTGATTTTGCTATCCCTATTTCTTCAGCTAGTCAGCCATGGCTTAGATTTAGTTCTGAGTCTCATCCCTTCATTTGCTTGTTTTGGACCCGATGAGTCTGTCTAAAATTCTTTGAAACTTATTTCAATCTGAGGAAATTACTTGTTGGTGCTTTCTCTTTTGTCACTAATGTGTCTATGAAGAAAAATTTCATTCCTTCTCTTTTCTCCGAATTTTTTTACCACTGAAATCTAGGCAAAGAATCTGAGATGAAACGATGCATGCAGATGCATATTTCCCCCCTTATCTCTATGAAGTTGTTAGGATACTGTATGCACTGTTGAATGCTGTCAACATATGACAAGTACCAGCAGAGGCTTAGCTGGCTTTCAGCTAGAAAACAAGCGTTAGCTACAGGTCACAGAATAAACATAGATACAGGAAAAACATGAAAATTAACATATACAAGCACAACAAAATCGTATAAAGTACACATTAACTCTCTCGGTCCCATCTTCCAGTTTGTACTCATGAGTGACACAAGGGCCTGAAGCAGTTTCAAGTCTTAAGTGATCCTGGAATATTAACTTCTACACAGCAGTGCTTCAGTATGTTTGGGTTCTGCAGTGATGGGTGTTGTCCTAAATTGGGTATTACATTTAGAGAAGTTACAGCAAGAAAAGGAAATACAAAGCCCTGCTGGAACTCCCTAACCCTTGCAGAATACATACGCATGACACGTAATTTCTTCAGCATATACTTCCATGGGAAGAATATTAAGCTAACAAGGCTGTAAGAATGGCATGATTGTGCTCCACAGACTTGTTCATGTGTCATTTATAGTTGATATCCTGAGATGTCTAGGTGTTAGGATTTAGAAGCGGTCACAAGGAAATCTTATCAAAAGCTGAAACTGAATCCAGACCATCTTGTCCCTAAACTGGGTTTCTGGATACTTTCTTACTCTAGTGTTTATTCCTGCTCTTACGTGAGCACTGCCTCATTTGAATGTGGCAAATAGAAGTATAGGTAAAAAGTTAGGAAAATAATTTAGTTCAACCCATTTTGCAGATTTTCTTGAAGCATAACTCAAGAGCAAGGTAGTAGCAGAGACCTATTTAGTACAAAACCCCATTGTTAAATTCAATTGTATTTAACAGAACCATTGCAGAAACTTAATTTGGTTTTCGTTTTTAAAATGTTCACCATTTCTCTGAGAATATGCACTGCGTATTCCTCATTAGAAGGGGAGGTAAAATGTCCTTTTTGCAGAATTTGTTTTACTGAGGCTTCATAAAGCATGTGGCTATAATTTCATAGTCTTTAAGCAATACCTGTTTTAACATTTATTTTTCAGTTATTTGAAAAAGTGTCTATTAGAAGAGTTCCTTAGACATCTGAACTTCAAAAGATTCGTTATATGAGCTGATACAAGGTTCTCCATGAGTCATGGAGAAAGCTGTGATGGGAAGCAGGGAGTCTCAAGGATAGTTTTCAAAACTACTTGATGTTAAACAGATAAATCAGATTTGAGGTGAAGCCTTAGGGAACTTAGGTTTTAAGGTGGTATCCAGGAGTTTTGTTTTCTTTTTACCATGGCTGCTGAGTGTGTATAAAACATTTTTCTGCAGAGAAAAAGCTGACGTTACAGGTGGGTAAAACGAAATTTGATGGGTTAAAGTTTTGTCTTGATCCAGATTCGTAGGGAGATAAGAAAGGAATTGTGGTGCTGAAACGTAAACATACAATAGCTCATTGAAGCTCTTATCTGTACATTTTTTGTTACGCTCAATATATACTGATACTTCAACACACAGAAACCCAAAGATGTACAGTTGGCTGTATTGCAGGACCCATGGGTGTTGTTTCTCTCAGAAAAAGTTTTTTCTTCTAATTGACCACAGATGTTTAGATCTCTTTCTTTTAAAACAGTAAAAGCCAGAAGGCCATAACTGACGGCAAGCCTTTCCCTTTCCCTTTCACCACAACTTGCATAGATTACAGTTTCTCTGAAAAATGTCTCTGGAGTTTTAGAGATTTCTGATACACAGTAACACTATCTAGAATTAACAAACATTGCTGTGTGTCAGTTCTTTTATGCACTAGTATAGCAAACTGAGAATCAGCTGTAGTGTGATTCCAAACTATCATTTATTTGTACATTTTTTAGCCTTAGAAAAAGCTATGACAAAGAGTAATCATCTTCTTTTTTTGAATCTTCAATTAATAGATCAGTCCAGTATTCCTAATAATTTCCCTTCATTATCAAAGAAATATGATGTTTGTGAAGGGACATAAAAGTGCTGAAGTTCAAACAGATAGTAGTACTATATACTGTCTGCATATCTCTCGGGAATATTATAAAGAGAAATTTCAGCAATACTGAAAAGAGTAAACATAAATTTTAAAAATAAGAAAGAAATCCAGTGACCCTTAAGGAACCAAAGCTAGAAATACAGTAATAAAGACACTAGAGACTTGACTCAAAAGATCAGTTATATTCCTACCTCTTCTAATGTTTTCCTGTGTAGTTGTAGGCAAATCTCTTTGTATTTCCATTAACCTTCAAAAAACCGCAATACTGACTCCTTCTTTGTTTTTGTTGTTTACTTAAACATGCTTACTAGAGGCATTGGAGGGAAAAAAAAAAAAAAAGCCATTTTCCCATCATTCCCTGGCTTATTAGTCCTACACTAGCTTTTCTTTGCTTTCCAACTCTAAAAGTCAAATATAGATCCTGCAGATCTACCAACTGCAGGAAAAGAATTTGGGCTCCCTCTTTCCAGGAGGCCAGTTTGACAACAATTTTAATCACTTTATAACCCACAGTGTGCCATTAGTTGGGGAATGGAACATAGATCTCAATTAAATAAAATGCCACTCATAGTCAGGAGTGCTTTGGAGCTGTTACCATTACAATAAGTTATTTTTATTACTGCACGAATGTATTGATTTATGAGCACACAGTAAATCCAAAAAATAGTCACGTTTATAACACAGAAGAAAGAAATACGAGGAAAAAGAGAAATGTAAATTCCTCCACATTGTGTTTTTCAAAGTAGCCAATGTTTTTAATGAATAAAAGAAAATGTACATCATAAAACTGAAATGATAGGTTGTAGTAAGTAGGAGTAGGATAATAGCATCATATAAAAAACTCCTGGTAAACAATAGCATTTGGGTCCTTAACTGCCAGACCTCATTTAAAAACAGACTAAATATCCTTTGTCTTTCATGCAGTTTATCAGAATTGCCTGAATGATTCCAGCATAGTTCCACTCTTACACCTTGGTGCAATGTCAAAACAGAATTTTGTCTGAACCAGACAGCAGGCTGCCACCTTACTGACATTTATCAGTATTAATACTATTCTTCTAACAATATTCTGAATAGAATTTTTGTTTCATGGACCATGGGAGTTTTGAAGACCCATATATCCGTTACTGACCAGGTGCCAACCAATACTCAGTATGCAGATTGCTCTTTATCTGTATATAGCAAACCCTTTATTAAGGATGCATTGGCACTGCTGCTCCTATTTAGCAAACCAGAAAACTGAAACACAGAATGTGTAAGATGTTAAAAAATTTGCTGGCAGGACACAGCTGTTCTGTATGGTTACCTGTTAGCAGAGCAAGCTACTTGACTTCCACCAGATTTTCTGGTAATAATTATAGCATAAAAGGCTGACCTAGCATGTACAGTATATAAATTATCACTTCGAGATAGGGTTTTTTTCTATCCCATTGTTTTCTGACTGTTCTCCCTTCATACATACACACAGCTAAGGTCTTGTGGGTCGTTCCATTTTTGGATGGAAAATAGGTGAACTTCCAAATACTCCATCATTGTCTGCTAACAATTCAGCAATAAAACAAGTACACTGACACTGTATTGTATACTCATGGCACTGAAATGAAAACTTTGAAAGGTCTTTTATTATCAGTAAAAGTAAAGCAATTGCTTTCCCTGAAATATGTAAGTTTGATTAAATAAAACCATTTTATAATCTTTCCTTTCTGACATTAACTAGTCTTAGAAGAAATAATTTGGTTCCAGTGCTGCACTTATAGCCTGTCTCAGCCAAGTGCTACAAGGTCTTAAGTGTTGTGCAAGCCTTTGAAGGTTTTAGTGGGTCTTTAGTAATGCCATAGCCCTTATGCTGGCACACAGCCCAGGATGAATTTTACTTTTGATAGCAACAGCTGTGTATCTATCAGGTTTCTGAATATGTGAGGAGCGCAGAGCAGGGTGCTGCAGTCCCCAGGCAGCTGCTGAAAGCGGGAGGAACAGAATTGCTGTGTTGGGATCAGGGCTACCAAGTAACAGGCACCAGCATGTCCTTTGGCATGTGACCTTTCTCATTCTGCTCCAAACCTTTCTGGGAGCTGGGCATTTTGGAAGGCAAATTTCTACCCTGTGGACAGCCTCAGTTATTGGTGTCAGTCGTAGAAGTGCAAACACTTCTCTTCTTAGTAATCCCTCTAATAGCAGCTATTTGCCATGTAAACATGGCAACTAGTAGTTGCACTTATGAGTCTTGAAAATAAAAAGATTATGAGAGAAAAACTTCTCAAATAAAAAATTATAAAAATTGAAGTGCTTTGAATATTGCAAAATCAAGAAATGACATCTCTAAAGCAATAAACAAGCATTTAAATAATGTACTAAACTTTTATGCCTCACAGAAGATACATGACAGCATGCTTTTATTACCATTATTATGGATGTTTATCGTAATATTTTTGGAGATTCAGCTTTATTCTTTGACAGGCTTTTCAAGAATGGACAAAGAACAAAGCTGAGATTTTTCTGCTTCCTAGAGAGTTTAAACAGAAGAAAGAGGAAACACGATGGGTTTCAATGTTTCTTCTAATTTTCATTTTTACTGTCTAATATTGAATAATGTCTTCTTTGATTATTTTGTCATGTGGAGACTGAGTAACCTAGTGACTGTTCAGTTAAAAATAAAGTAAAAAAAAAAAAAAAGTAAAATCAGCTCTTTTCAGAATTATCAAGATTTGGGCTTACTTACTGAAAGACTGCTGATCAGCACACCTTCAGGATTTTTCTGTGACTCATATTCCCTGCATACTGGCACTATAATCTACCACCCCAGAGCTGTCAAGAAGGGGGAGGCAGCAGCACTGCTCCATGTCCATTCCTCTCACTGCACCATAAGCAGAATCTGCAGCATGTCCTGTGTGTTGTTCTTAACACCTTGTGTCCATATGCAGGTAAACCTGGGGGCCCCACGGGTCTGGGACCTGTGAGGTCTGTAGGAGGTAACTGGAGAGCACGGGGAAGGAAGTGGGACCTCGTTTTGCACCATGCAGCTGTAACTTGTCTGTCTGCAAATGAGCACAAGTACTTTAATGTAGTAATCTCAGTTCAAATAAAAGTCAAACCTTTCTTGGCAATTGATTAAATAAAAAAAAAGGGTGAGAGTAGAGTATAAAGGGAGCAATTATACTTTAAGTTAGACATTTGAGTGGATTTAGGTGGTTTGTTTCCAACATACCTCTCCTTGTCTATTGATCAGCATCCCCTGGGATCAAGATACCTTCCTGAAAATCTGCTCTATTTCCTTCTCCATCTGAAAAATAAAGACATAGCTGCAATGCAGTGAATATCTCTATATAAGGAACTTTTCTCTGCATTCCACTGTCTCACCCTGTATATCCTAGAAATCAAAAACTCAGTGAAATATGTTAAGAATGGAATAGTACCCCTCTGCTTTAAGGCAACTCAGATATAGACTTAGCTGAGCTCCTCTTTCTTTCCTGTTTCCTGTGTTTCAGACAGACCTTTAAGATCAACAGACCCACATATTTTTATTAATTCCTTTTCTGTCATGTTTTATGGTTTTGTCACTGGTACATTTTTACTGCCACTAAAATACTACTTGTGGCCAGTCCTCACTCTCATCCCCATCATGTTTCTGTCATCCTCACAAAGTGTCTTGGGCTCCATTTAATGCTTTCTCACTTTTCTGAACTCTGTTTTGATCTTCCACCAGTTCCCTTCTGCCATTCCCATTCTCTCAAGTCCCTTAAATAAAGTTTTTCCCTCATAGTCTCCTTAGTCCTTGTCCTCTGTCTTCTCTTGTATGTAAAGGTTACCTGATTGTCTACCTGCATCTTTTCCAATAAAGACCATGAAATACACAAAACCCCATGACTGAGGAAGATCATTCCACTTTTATGATTTCCATCAGTAATATTTGTGACCTTGACATGAATTTATTGGCTTTTACTGTGGATATTACAAATACAGTATTTGATTCTTCTTCCAATTACATCTATTTTAATATAATTCCATTTGATTCAGTCAAGTTATTCTTAAATTAGCAATATAATTGAGAGGTTAATTGAACTAGGAGGTCAAAATTTGGATTTATCTCCCCCAATCCTTTGTAATAAAAGATGGAATATTCCCAGGGAGAAATTAAATAGAATAAATGTTACAGCTTGGCAATAGTTTTTTCTAAATACCTACTTCTAAAAGTTGATTGCAAGGCTATTGTCTGTATACATTTCTTTCACCTCTTAGTTTTGTCCTGTCTGTTAACATAAATCCTGGATATATTATGAGATTTTTTAGGTGTTGGGGATAGCATATATTAGTTTTGTTGAGGACATTTTCTGGGGATAGATATGAAAAGAGAAAGTGAACTGTGATCCATATAGTCAATCAAAACCTAATTAATTTATTTAGACTGCAGAAGGAAATTCATCTGTCATCTTCACATGCATCTTGTTTCCTTCTCATAATTCTGCCCACGTTAGTCCCACACAGAAACTGAAAGATAAAAATTAAAATCTCAAACAGCTTAAAATGGAAAAGTGGTTTCCGGAATGTGTGCGATAGGAGCAACTTTGTACTGTAAGTCCTTGGATTTGTATTTTCCAAGACAAAAACTTTATGCTGATTAACACAGATTTTTTTCACATCTCATTTTCTGCCTGTAATATTTAATGAAATAATTTTTTTTAGAAATATATTGTTTTTTTAATTCTATCATCTGAGTCAAAGTGATGTAAGTGCAAACAACAAAAATTGGATAAAACTTGTTAGAATCAATGGAGACTTCAATTCTGATAATTTACAGGAAAATACTGTATTTTCTCCAATTTATAATACAAAAATAATTACTCAGATAAGCATTTACTTACATTAAGCATTTACTTACAATAAGTATTACCTAAGAAGCCTAATAGGCTCTTTTTTAAAAGACGGCTTAATAGAAAAGGGGATGGTTCATAAAAACACTTGATAAATAGTAAATAAATGTGCAGCTATTGAATGGAAAACATACTAATATGTATGTTACTGAGAGAGAGTTTGAGGGGAGGAAAAAAAGGAAAATACAGTAGGGGCTGAAAAAGGAATAAAGAAGAGACAAAATGATGGAAATGTTCTTGGAGGCAGGGAAGAGGAGGCTTAGTAAAAGACAGTCTGCTCCATTTCCAGCAAATTTGGTTAATGTTGTTTTGAGAAATAAGACTTTGTTCAAATAAAACTTCTGCTCAAATAATATAAAAGCCTTTGAAGCAAAATAAAATCTGTTATTAAATGTCTGTTCCTTATGTATTGCAAAAACACAGTCCTATCCTACATTAATGTTCATTTTACTAGCATGAAGACAACTGCCATAACTAATACTAATGAGCAGTTCAGGAATAGGAAATCTGTGGTGACCTGGGAGCATCTGTGTCCTCAGGTAAAAATGTGTTTGGATATGGACTAAAAAGTAAAACTAACTGGTGTCCTAGATGAATTTGGAATGAAATACTTTGAGTGCAAATATAACATATGAATCATTAAATAACTCATAAAGAAATAAAAATTCTTACTGAAAAACATAAATAACCTTTTTCTGTTAAGAGTCACCTTAAAACTGAGTATTCCTAGAACTAGATTTTTTACATTATCAAACATTCTGGTTTCATGCAAATCTTAGAGCCCACTCTGCTCCAAGTTTTATTACAGCTCTCAGGTACACGTATTTTGTAGTGAGATACATCTATAAAGCAATGACCCATAGGTCATGAAAAATGTAGAATATTTGTTATATCTACAAAGTTTCTAATCTTCAAGTTATCTGTTACCAATATTGTGATAAGCTTTAAAATACTTTTAATTTTTAATTTTAAAATAATATCAATTTCATCTGGTTTTCAGGTAAAAACATCACAACCTTTAGATATTTTTGGCTTTCCAATTTTCTGACATTTTCTGGTTTATTGTGTTTTGGTGATGCTTTATTTAACCAGAGCAACAGATATCCATTCCTTAGATGTTCAAAAATTTACTGTAAGAATTTCTCATAATTTTGCAATAAGGACCAAATTTCCAGACAGTAGCCTCACCTACAGGACTGCAAAAACCTAATTGTAAGACTTCTTGACTTGATTTATGTGATTCAGAAATAGCCAGGTGAATGTGATGGTAAGTAGCCAGCAGCTGTATTTGACTATTCTATTTCTCCAGGACCAACACACAGAAATCTCAGTCCACAGTTACTTAAAACCATTAGTGAGCATCACCTTAACTGTAATGTCCTCTGCTGGCTGAGCCAGGAGAAAAAAAAAGAGGTATATTTTGTCTAATTTTCCTTTTTTGTTGTTTTTGGTAGTCTGTTCTCTTAAATAAGCTTTGCACATTGCTGACAACAGGCTAGGATTTCCAAAGAGTCTGGAAATTCTTTGAGATACATTCCTACCCAGTTCAATAATTTATTTTGTATATAATGATGCTCTAATTTAAATAGGCATGTTAACAGACAGAAGAGCCACAGTAGATATATTGTCTCATTAGTGCTACTGGGTCAATTACTAATTCACAAATATTGAAACTAGCACTGATAGAGATAAATTAATTTCTCATAATTTAATAATGCTTCACAGTAGCAGTGAAGACCTACAACTATCAGCAGCAGAGCAATGTGAATTTTAGTACAGAAGTGTAAAGTCAATAACATTTTTTTCTCTGCATTGCACAATATTATATTGTTAAATACTTCTTTGGTTAATCTTCATTTTGCATTTCTTCTGCTATTTTATCTGCTCACAAATCTTTGGGTCAAACTCTTCCAGCAGACAATGCTATTCAGTTAAAGTCATGGGTGGTCTTATAGTTGAATGCCGAAGAGATGTCAAGGTTTTATTTTACCCATTCTGTATTCCCAAATGGCAAAATATTAATGTGAATTGGTGTCACTTAGTCGTTCATCAGCTTCTCTAAAGTCAATTTCCATATTAAACAGAAAGGTTCCTTCATATGGGAAAATTGTGCCATAACAGTTTCTTATAGTAATATTTAGTAAATTCTGATACCTTTAAAATCTGAGACAGAAATTGGTTTTCTAGACATCCATATAAGGCTAATGAAAGTGAACAAATTTTGAGAAGGCAAAAATCAGTGTCTTAATAACCTGCACTTCCCTAGCTGATAAAATGTCTTATTTTGAACATAGTGGAAATGACCCTCGAAGTCCAAACTTCTACTAGGAAGTTTCATTAAAGTACATAAATTACAACAACTGTCAGAGATGGCATTAAGTATTCAATAAAAGTAGACTTAACACAATTAATAGCAATTAAAATTATACATTTATGATGTCAGCCACCAGCACTGTAAAGACATAATTGCCTGTAAGGACTTCTCTAACCATATTTATCCTCTAAAACTGTCCAATTTATATGAAAAATGCCAAAAACATATCCCAAATGGGTACCATTATCTTCCTGGATTTTTAAAAGTGATCTGTCTTTATCCAGGCTGTGCACATTAAGCTAATTTACTTTAATTAGTTTTTTTTCTCATTGTCTTAATAGGCATGTTGATAAGGTTTTATTGGGGAGGGGGAAGGGGAAACGTTGGTTGGTTCTTTTCTTTTTCTTCTCATGACTACGGATGTTAAACTTTATTCATTGAATATCTTCAAGAAACTACCACCTGGAATCCTGCACTTAGATTTTCCCTGTTCATATTTTCTCTCTTTGTTTGTCAGATACAAACTTACTGAATGCTAAAATAATAGGTTTAGGGTTTTTTAGAAATGTAAAGCAATTGTACTTTGGCTGATTAACTGGTAATTAAATAAGACAGAATGATATCTTAAGCTGTGCTGTAACAAGGAAGTTTGCTCTGGACATAACAAATTAATTACTTCCTTGAACAGTTACTTGTGTCTCTCACATCCAAGCAATAGAATATCTGTGAAATAATGCTAGAGTCTTCAAGCAATATTAAGAACAAAATGCAAGGGTGTCATCCAGAAGTAGTTGTCTGACTTTAAGACCTAGGCTCTGCTTTCTAATTTAAATACAAAGTTAAGTGCCTACACGTGATGTAATTGGGAGAACCTGTGTAACTGATAGCAAGAGGGAAGCTCCTAATCTAGGTCTTTGGAATTACCTCTGGAGATACATAAATCACTCTACTGACTGTTCAAATGAGTTTCTGGTGTGTCATTGCTAATCTGCCTGCAGTCTGCATGTGTGAAGTTTAACAGAGACTCTTCCTCACTCTATTGTCTTCAGTAATATTCTTCATTGAGCTGATAAAGTTTGCAAAGGTATGTCCAGTGTTTTAACAACATTCCTGCGGGGCTATTCTTTTATTCTGTAAATTTTCTTATACAAAATGTGAGAAGCCAAACCCTCGGCATGGTATTAGCAGATTAGACTGTGACTTGCTCCTTGCTTTTCCAAATATATTAAAGGTTCAATATAAATATTTTGCAATATACAAAAGACAAATTGATGTCTAATTTATGTTACTGGATGGATAGTTCAATTATAAACCAGCATCACCACACAGTCTAAGAATCACTAAACTATAAAGAATACTCAGAATAGGATTACATACAAATTTATGACAGTGAAAATAGCCCTGCATTACTTTAAAGTTGTACAGAGAGTTTTAAAGGTATCTGGGCTCCTTCAGATATTAAAACTTTCCTTCTGATAGCAATTCCTCAGAAAAGCACAGAATTTAGTGATGAATAAATAGTAAACACTGAAGAATCAATCCCTGATTCAGAGGTTTCAATTGAAAATAAGGAGCTTCAACTTCACTTTGAATACCATTAAAATAACTTTATCTCACTTCTCATTCTTAAGCATTTTATTGAAGAATGCCATAGAATGTTACCCATTTTAAAGTAGTTTATCAGTTATTCGTCAGGATATCAAGTTTATATAAAAAGTCCCAAATTATTTTACAGTCATGGAATGAAGTTATGTTCAAAGTGATTGTAAAGAATTCTGGGTAGCTAAAGTATTTGTAGGAAGCAAATCTAAAAGAGTAGAGTAATTTTTTTTTTTTTAATCCCTATTATAGTAATGTATTGGTAACTTTGTATTACATCACATTAATTAATTATTCATAGTTCATCCAGAATATTTTCTTTTGCTGAGTCTATACCTTCTGCTACAGGAAAGAAATTGGTTAGGTTCCAGACTACTGAATTACAAACTTATCCCACATATGACTTTTCAGAATTTGATTTTTGTGTTGTTATCCTGAGTTGAACTTTACTAGGAAAATTTGTCTCTTTCTTGGAGAAAAAAAAATTTAATTATATTGTGAATACTTGGTAACTTGTTGACCAACATAACGAGACATAAATGTTGAATTAGAGAGACATTTCATAGTCTTATGTTAATAACAAAAATCAACAGAACTTTAGCTGGTAATTTTCATGGCTGAAGTCCTTTCCTTCAAATGAAATTGAAGTAGAAATATTGTTAAATTGAAGGTGAAAAAAACTTATAAGTTAAATTAGAGTAAGTCAGGATAAAATCATCCTACGTATTGTGCTTGATTTTCTGTGAACGTGTGTGTAAATATGTTTTCATTACACTATAAAAATCTGATATTAAGCTCTATAATACATGCACTTTTGAAATTCTGCATATAGGAAATTTTTCAATATAACTATTTTTTGTAACAATGGATAAGAAGAAAAAAATTAATAAAATAACCCAAAAACCCTAAGTGTAAGACTGACAGTTCAACTTGAAAAATTCAGTTAAAGTCTGAGGTAGTGCCAGGGTATTGTGAACAAATGTACAATCCTTTCCTCTAGAAGATAAGATAAAGGCATGAATTTGTCTATTTTTATATATTACAATAAACCAAAGAAATGAAGGTGTCTGGATTTTTTTGGACAAATGTTTGAAACTTTATTAAATCTTTACTTTTAATGCAACTTTGAAAGGAGACCTGTCTCGTAGGAATATTCAATGTTATTTATAAAAAACTTCCTTGAAAATTTAATTCATTACAGCCCTGACAACTAGAAAGTTTTAGCTTGTTCTTGGGTTTTCTGCTAACATTCAGGGCTTAATCACTTTCCAGTCCAAAAGCTAAACTCCAGACACAACACTATTGGAGGAAGGAACTGAGCTTCCATCAGTAAATTTAGGTGTTCAGTTCTGACTTTTGCTATGCTGAATTTCTTATCTGATTTTGCAGAAATATCTTTCCAAAGCCACTATCAGTAGAAGTTCCATAGGTAAGAGTATAAGAACAGAGCAAGTATGTACAGGCAGTTCCGTGAAATAAATCAGATTACTTGAGAGTAGCACCTCCATAGTTCTGCAGAAAGTTTTGGGGGAACTTTCACAAACTGTACGTAACATGCAGATGACATACCAGTGTTATGTCATCTGCCTCTCAGTGATGTAATTTGTAATTCATTTAGATTTCTTCTGCATCTAATATTTATTGAATAAAATAATTTGTCATAATGGATTGGACAATTGAAAGTGATGACATTGAAAAATAAATTAGCATTAGAAAATAAGTCTTGGGATTTCCTTGTGAGAGCAAGGAGCATTCCAAGGCAAATGGCATGAGGAGCCATAAGTATTCCAGATGGTAAATTATTTTCTATATGACATTCAGATTTATTTCTAAAAGATCAGCATTTTTTATACATTCATAAGATCTGTCTTGTCTTTAGCTTTTCAGTATTGAAAAATACTTTTTTCAGTGATGGAAGTCTTGTAGAATCTAGCAAATATTCCTCAGATTTGCAGGCTGATTATATGAGCAAAGAGTTACTGGCTTATTGATGACATTCGAGATGGTTATTTTGCACTTTAAAATTAGAAAACCTGAATAAATCAAACTATGGAAGTTTCTGGATAAAACAGAGGACAGAAAGCATAAGTCAAAAAGATTGAGAATTAATTAGCCTATACTGTTTTATTAGCTGTTACTGGGTTATATCAAGGTGTATGGTTGTCTTCAAATCAGCTATTTTAACTGGTTCTTATCAGATGTTTCCAGATGTTAAGCTCCCAGTTCCTAAGAGAAATACTGTTTATATATAATCCTGAGTTACTTACTGTTAAACTTCATCCCATTTCTATTACACCAGTCTTCAAGGTCATCAACTCTTTCCTGTATCTAACAGTCCATCTTCTGTATTGGAGCACCTCTGCTTACATTGTGTCATCAATAAATGTCATCAGCATGCTCCTACTATTTTTCCTAGGAAGGCCACTAATGAAAATATTAAATCACGTAACTGAAAAGTCAGGTTCTGAGAAACTCATCCGTGTCTGGCTTTCACCACTTCCGTCAGCTATCTTGCCTTCAGACAATTCCTTACCTATCTACCCTCTATTACAGTGAGCTCAGTTAATGTGGCATCCTAGCATCCTATCAGTTTACTAATGGTGATGAATGAGGGCTACTATAATTCCTATTTCCAGAAAGAAAACGTGTATTTTATCAAAGAGAGGGGCAGGTTAGTCTAGCGTCTTTTACTTTTGACGCATAAGATACAAACACATTGAGTAGAACAAGAAAGAGGACAAGAAGCTTTTCCAGGCAATTCTTCCCTGTGTGTGCCCTCCCACCACTTGGCAGGCATGGCTTGAAGTCTTGTTGTGTCAGAGGTCAGGCTCGGGTCATGTTCAATAGGTATTAATGAGTCCACTAGACCTTTTGAATGATTTGTGATTTTGCAGTGTGTCATCTTGTGATGGTGACTTGCACAATTTAATTATGTTTTTTCTTTGGGAAACCATTGTGTGTGTTTGTGAGAACCTCTCTTGTAGTATTAGAATTGAAAGATCCCTATTCTAACATCACAGTAATGAGGACTCCCTATATATCTTTATGTTGGCCTTTATCATATCCTTCTTCAATTATCTCCTTTTTCAAGCTGATGAACTCTGGTTCATTCCACCATATTCTAATATGGAATGACTTCAAAATCCCTCTATATTCTTCGTGGGTTTTTTTCCCTCTTTCCTAGATCTTATGCTTTTTTTTTTTTTTTT
>VXAD01009553.1:1489160-1522528 GCA_013399195.1 Dicrurus megarhynchus
ATATAGTGATCAGAAATTCAGCATTGAACATGAAGATACAGTGCATGGATTTATCATATTAAAAAAAGTTTCCTGCTCTGTTTTTAGGTTGTTGGTTGTTTGGGGTTTTTTTGCCCCTGATAACTTCTGATGTTCTAATGCTGCTCTTTTGTCTGGGGTTGCAAGCTGGTGCTTTCAGAGAACTATCCACAATGAGTCCCTGTAAGCAGAATTTAGAATCCACTGTTTTGAATGTATAGAAAGGGGTATTTATTCCCACGTATACTGTGGTGTTTGTATTGACACCATTTCACTCATTCTTTTTCTGTCTACCATTCACATCTGTTGTTTCAAACAATAAGCTCTCCCCAATATAACAGCTTATCAGGGAGCACTCTTGAATTATTGGTTCCCAGAGAAATCCCCAAAACCCTTTTTAATAATGGAGGTCGCAGTACAGTAACGATGGACCTTTCGAAGTACCCTTAATTAGTAATGTTGAGTTGAGAAATGGTAAATTGCAGTGATGTAGAATTGCTACCCTGACACTGCAATGTTATGCAGTTGAAATAAGTAATCTTTATTTGCTATTCTTTATAAGAGGAAAAGAGAATATCTTTAAAAATCATCATAATCAGGAAGGATGTGTTCAAGGCCAGGCTGGATGGTGCCCTGAGCAATCTGATCTAGTGAGTGACATCTAATGAATGAGCGGTTGGAACTAGATGATCTTTGAGATTCCTTCCAACCCAAACCATTCTATGATTATATGAAATGTACCTGGGACCTGGACAGTTACAAAACTGCATACAAAATAAACACCAAGGAGTACTAAGACTGAGCTGCCTTCATTTTGATCCTTCAATTTCTATTCGCTCTACTTTCTAGTGTCACCTATTTCCTAAACACCAATTTTCAGACTGCGAGTGATATGAGGCACTATTGGTTTTTTGGGAGGGGGGGTTTGTGGGTTTTAAATTTGGTGGAGTTGTGACATTTTCAGGACTTCTCTGTTAGTCCTACATATTATTATATAGTTATGTCTGAGCAGTTTATTCAGATTAGCAGGAAAACTTTCATTATTATCAATGGAGAATCAAACTGATAATGAAAGATATGTTGTCTTTCAATGTGAAAAAATTAAATTAAATGCCATGCCACTTATGCCATGGCACAATAGCTCTGTTGCCTTTTGAAGATACCACAAATCCAAATGAACATAAAGGAATCATCCAGAAATCAAGCTCTATTTCTCCAAATACCCTTCTTACCCTTATTTTTGGTAAGACTGAAAAATAAAGATCAGAAAATCTACTAAATTATCTACCTTTAGTTACAGAAATAGCAGTAGGAAGAGAAATATAAGGTATATGAGATCTTCTGACAGCACTTTACTGTATCCACCACGATTAGTTCAGTGATGATGAAAAAGTTCAATTTGATTTAGTAGAGATTGCCTCACTGACTGTAATTGCTTTGTTGCCAATGTATTTTCTGTATACCTCAGTGCACAGACACCTGTATTAAGTTTCAAATGCTGTATGTACACATAGCAAGAAATCGTCTCTAAAACTCCTTTGAAACATTGTTGTTTTCCCACATTCCAGCTGAACATGTTCATTCTTGCCTGTATTAATTAAATCTGTGTTGAAAAAGGTTAATCAGACTTTGTTTTACAGGAAACACTTCAGACCGATAAAAAGACATAAATTAGATACAGTGTGTGAGAATTCTTTCAGAATAGATCTATTTTGCACTGAAATAAACACTATATTTTTGCCTTCTTTTCTATTGGTATTTTACTCATGATAATGTGTTTTGCCCTAGAGATGTACACAAGGTATATATGCCATTAGGAGAATAGAAATTCTGCCACTAAAAATCATAATTCATAAGCAGAAGCATTAGTACTTTTGTGTAAACAATGAAAGTTGGTCTTCAGTGTTTCTGTCACTGCAAACTGCAGGAGGAAGGTGAAGACTCCAGCCTCCCTAATGTGGCAGTGAATGCTGATTTTTTGCACGTAATGTTTTCTGATGAATCACACTCATGCATAACTTGCTGTCAGTTTGCTCTAATTATTGTAGATCATCTTCATGATCTGCCACTTGCAACCTAATATATTATGATAGCTGAAGTAATATGTTCTGGTTATAATTGGTTGCCCACTATTGATATGGGTAATAGATCTCTCCTGTGAAATACAAACAGTAACTAGATGCACAGCATGCAGGTGAGTTAAGTACCTACACTACCTAGGAATCAGCAGGTATTCTTCATGACTTAGTCTCCAGACATATTTTTTCTGGAAGCTCAGCATATCTCTAATTGCAATTATATTTTGTGTCCATCTTGTCTCAGATCTTAGAAAAGGGGTTTCTGTGTATAAATATTTAAGTATGAAAGTAAAAGGCAATACCAAGCACTTTTCTGCCGACTTGGAGAAATATAACTGGCATAGATCTCTTCACAGAATTCCAATTTATATTAGTAGAGTTGGTCTCAAGGATAAAGAAAAGAAAGATAAAGAAAATGAAATCTTTAACCTGGAAACTGTGAGCTACATTTTGATGTGGCAGGTCTTCATATTACCTATTTAGTTCAGTGTAATCAATAGCATTAATAAATCAGTGCATTGGCTGAATTCTGAAAGGATTGTATCTCTCACACAATTAATTGATTTTTGCGTTCTCCATGTGAACACAGAAACACCATAGTTAAGTGCACAGTTGGTGTAATATTGACTTTTTTTCCTGATATTTAGTCACTAAGTGTCCAAGGTTGACAAGGGCAGTTATATTCCATCGTTTTCTATCAGTAATCATATTTACCTAGAGCATTAGTTACCCTCAAAGCACTTCTTGGATTTAAAGGCCTACCCTCTTTTACATGTTTTATTCAAAACTTCTAAAATAATCTGGAGACAGAATTTACGTCCTTGCAAAGTATTATTAGAAAGTTTGATTTTAAAAATGTATGCTTGAGGTGTATGTTTGTGCTTCAGCATAAGCTTTTTAAATATCTCTCTTGGTTTCTTTCAGTAAATCCAGTTATAGGTGTTGTAGAGCAAACCGCCAAAACCTTTAAAGGCTTAGCCCTCTTTTCTCATCCTCACTGATTTGCACCTTCCTAAAAAGACCTCAAAAATAAAAAGAAGTGCAAAGGACATTGCATCCAAAACCACACACAGGTTTAGCCTAGGGTGGTTATCTTTAGGTTTCATGAACAAGGTCTCCTTTGACTTTGCGTATTTCAAAACTAACTTAGACTTGGATATTACTTTTGTGACATCCGCTGCCAGAAATCTTTGAAAAGAATAAATTACATTCTATTTTATTCTATTCATTTTTATTTATTTGAGGCTTTTAAGTTACTTCTAAAATATATGCCAGCAGTTCTTACTGAATTTTCAGCTCTAATTACAACTTCCCTAATACTTACCTGCTCACCTACCAGACAGTGATTATATTTCTGCATAACTTGCAAAGTTGGTAGAAATAAATGACACAATACCAGTTAAATGGTTTGAGAAATTTGTAGTTCATAACATTTTAAAAGTTCAATAGAAATAATTAAGTAGATATCACACATAAAATACATAGATAAGGCATAATAGAAAAATGATACAACTTAGGAATTTGGAATGGAAGAAGAGAGTCTGACATTTTAGAATAGCACTTAATAGTCTGAAATAATTACTGTGTGTTCATATGTTTAAACATGGGAACTGGTGAAATCAATGTACCACTTTCAGTGGTGCTGGAAGCTGGACTGAGAGGACAAAAAACCACTTAAAAATGTTGCATACTTGGGCTGGGATCAGCATCGGGGTCTTATAGCAGGAGTCCTTGTGTTGTACAGCATGATTTTCAGCTTCTTGTCTCAAAATAGCACTACTTTTACTGGGCCAGAATTTAATCTCAAAATTTATAGAAAAAGTAATTATTTGATTAATCAGTGAAGAAATAGAGTTCCTTTAGATGGCAGACCCCATTTAACTGACAATAATTTGTGATTTTAGACAGTAGAGTTCTGAATACTAAAATTCTCTCACAACTGGCTTTCCAATATATTCTCTCAGACTGCCAAAATTTATTCTGAATGCTAAGAATTCAGTGGTAATCTATGGTCATATATGCTCATCATATCATTGCACGCACATTGGCTGTTCTCGGCTTCAGTGAATATTCATCACGATCTCTGAAAACACAATCAAGGGAAGGGCAGAAAAATATATCTTTGTATTTAGTAATAAGCATGATACAACTTAAAGTACAGTAAGTGTAAAGATGCAGTCTTTATATTCCTTACCATTGCCTTCACATATGCAATCGTCTTTTGACTTTTCAAGAATATATTTTGATACTTTTGTATGTACAACCTTGGCAGATAAGGCATCAGCAGCAAAAATATTTGTATTCCATGGAAATGGAAAAAACAGTCTTCTGTATAAGAAATAAATTCATGTTGAAAAGATGAGGGACATAGTTGGTTTATGCTCATTCAGAGCTTTGTTGAAAAGCTAATAAAAATGTATAAATTATTGCAGTCTTGTTCACAATAATTTAAGCAATTAAATATCCCTTGTGCTCTTAAACTCTTTTACCTTTACCCCTCTTTTTTCCATGCTTTACTCTTTATTTTTGTTAAGAAAAATCCAGTAGATACTTCATAGCAAAAGCGTAGTCTGTTTTCCTGTTTGGTTTGGATAATGGACGTTGTGTGGGATAATGTGAAAATTTTGCATGGTATGGGTGAATATGTAATTGAAGAAAGAAGTCTTTTGTGCAAAAGAGCCAGTATTGTATCATGAACTTCATACCTACGAATGGTTTCAGCTGTGCCAGGTTTGATATGAAGAGGGATGCACAGCGCTCTAATTATTACACATACTTTTAACATATGTTTTGCATTATATCACAGAGAGACCTGCTCTTTAATGCTGCTTCTTCTTGTGTTACTTTTCCTGTGATACCAATTATTTTAAGCACGTATGACAGGTAGCTGGCATCTTCATAGCATCTCAGCAGGTTTTACCAGTAGCACTGTGAACATGAAAATAATATGTGTAAGAATCTTTTCTATGGAAAAGGATCTCATAGACATAGAAAAAGCACTGAACAACCTTTAACAAAAAACCCCAGCAGTCATTCATGAGTGAAGTACATAGTTTCCAAGTAATTACACATTAAGGTTAAAATGTTGCATATTCCAAGGCTGTCTTTCAAAACTGTTCAAATTTAGTGCCATGAGCTCTAGTGAATGCACATCACTGTTAATAACCAAATTAATTAACAGCATGTTGAGATTCCATAGAGACCATATAGATATACTTCTGTTGCAATTAAATAAAAAATGTGTGTCTGTGTAGAAGGCGGTAAATCATAATTACTAATGTACTGGTCTGTTATTGGGTTTTACTGTGACAAGGGTATAAAAAAAGATATGGCTACAGAGTGTGTTTGGTTTTTTCACACAAGCAACAACGTAAGAATTTTGTACAGAACAATCCTGTATGTTGTTATATAAGATTGAAGATGTATAAAACTAGATTTATACAAATACATAGATGTAAATAACTAGTTATACATAACTATAGTCTTGTATACTTTGTTCCCATTTATGTTTGTTCTATAAACTACATGTATGATTCTAGTTTTGTACATATATGGATGTGTATGTATATATATATATATCTATATATATCTATCTATCACAGAGTCCCAGAACAGGTAAGGTTGGAAGAGGCTACAGTGAGCCATCTGGTCCAACACCCCTGTTTAAGCAGGGTCATCCTAGAGCACCTTGCACAGACGGTCTGTCTATAACTATATTTTTAAATTTTTGGTTTACTTTTATTGTATTTTTTACATTAAATTTACCTGGGTGGATTTTCCTAGACCTCAGGTTCTCACTCTGCCTTTTGGTTTTAGGTAGTCCTTTACATCAGAGCTTCTATTATTAAAAACACTGTAATACCTGGTTCCTGGCATCGCTGGGATTATGTCAACAGACTATTGCTTACTACGACAGGCTGTAGGGGCCATCCATTCATACTGAATGAGCCTGGTGCTGAGGTGTTATTTATTCTCCACAGAACTGCAACTTTTGGTTGTTTATAATTAGTTTGTTAGTGAGAACTTTGGATCAATTTGCCAATAACTCAACTCAATAAACTAGTAAATAAAAATGCTCTACATTATCTTTGGCTCAGGACTTTTCCCAGTTGCATCTAAGGATGTGGCTTAAATACAACTTAGAAAAGAGGACTATTTGCAGAAGTAGCCAGGATGCTTCTTTGCTTTGGTGATCCGTGTCCAGCCCTATCTATCCTGTTTCTTATAACTTCTATGTGGAGAGCCCCATTTAGTGAGAAAGTACTTATCTGCTTAGTTTCTGTGCCATAGCTTATTGTTAGTTAGATAACAACATCAGTTCTACCTTACACTAACTCCCCATTTTACAAACACTTGAGTCATTGTTACTTCGGGTTTTTAAGAGCCCTTATCAACAAAGGCAGGGGAAGAAGGTTTGTATGGGAAAACTCACTACCCATTTTTACCATCTCAGCAAATAACTGAGCAAAAGAGGATGAAGTTGCAGTTCAGTGTCCTGAAACTGAAAACTATTTTTCTGATGTGCAAGCTGTTCTTCCCCAGTTCAAAACAATATATGCTTTCCCTTAGATGTTAACGTAGCAATATATTAACATCTTCATTCAGGTTCCAAGATCTTTAAGGTTGATAGTCAAACAGATAGGATGTGCTGGATCATTTCAGTGTTTTATCTGACAGGCAGCAGTAAAGTTTTGTAAGCTTTTTTGAGTAATTTTTTTGCATAAAATAGAATTGATGTTTCCCATCTCTCCTGTTTTCCATTTTCTCCCTGGGAATAAAGGTTCCATCTCAGAATGTGTAATAAATACCCCACTGACTAGTGGTAAACAAGAATCACTGTTTAGTTTCCTGCTAGAAACTAATGCCATTGTCTAACTCCATGTGTCTTGTTCTATATGGATTAAGACCTGCTGCCTTCTGGAAAGGCATCTGAAGTGAGGCACCCATATTGCTGCCCTGTTGCCTGAACTAGGGTCATCATATATGAATTTCTTGTCTTCTTCCAAAACCTAGTTAGGAGCAACTGGATGCAGTTTTAATTTTCTTGTTGAAGATTGACTATTTACAGATTTTGATAAAAACAACTTTTTCTTACACACCAGTGTCCTCCACAATGCTGGGTCTGTTGTGAGAGTTTGTGCATGAGCTGAGCTACCACAGATTAACTGCCAAAGAGTACATTTCCTGTTAAAACCAGCACAGTGGTTAGTTGGACTGAATCAGGTGAAACTGAAGAATTCCATATCTGAGCACCTTAGAAAGAGCTGATCAGGGATGAGCCTGTGTTGCTATTTGTTGCATTTTGGCTGCTATTTTCAGTTTTCTTTCCCGTGTTTCTGAGGGCAGCACTCTTTGATCATGCTCCAGTAAATGAAGATCAGAGCATCAAAGGGAGTTAAATGTGTTGGCAGTGAGTGTCACCAGGCTTGACTTTCAAGTGTGCAATGCTAAGAATATATTCAGAAATGCTCATTAAGTGAATCAGGACAGTTAAGCACCTAAGAAATGGAATCATAAAGGGAAGAATTTTGAGCACAAGATCATCTAAATCTAGAAAAAGGAAATAGTCAAGAGAGCAGAGACAGAAAGTTTTCTGTATTTCCTTAAATGCAAATATTTTTATTGGCGACTGTAAAGTCATAGGTTAGAACTTACTCCTGCAAGTGATAACATAAATAGAAAACACAAGGATGAATATTTCAGGTTTTCCTTCAAGCTCTTTTCTGTCTGGGATTCAGGGGCAGGTTTTGTTAAGGTCTATGCTGCAGATACTCTGATTACACAGATAGGAATGCGCAGACACTTGGTTGGGAAATTAGGTACAAGTCTGTTTGTTTTGTAGTTGTGTTTATACCAAACACAACATTTCTCACACGGAAATGTGAATCAATGATGTGTTAACTGTTCACCATGCATTAGAACATTTTTAGTATTGATCCTTTAGATTTTCAGTACCTTGCCATATAGTGCTACAATTATATTTTTAGTATTTATCTTCTTTCATGTATATGTTGTCTGTACAGTCAAGCTATGTATTCATTTTTATATATGTCTACACATATATTTAAAAAAATTTATTTAAAATCCAGAATCTAAGCTGAGGGAGACATGTGTTGTGCCTCAGTGAGGTGGGAGAGTTTTCACTGACTTTTGTATTCCTGTTTTGTATTTACAGATACCATAGGAAATGCTTTTCATGGTTCAGCTAGAACTTGGGTGCACATATCCAATATCCACCCACATTTCAGGCTGTAGACCAAATCAGTCTTATGATCTAATGCAGTATTTACCCTGGTTTCCCCAGAAGTTAAAAATAGGATGCTTATCCTCCTAATCTCTGCCTGTCAGAAGTTTGGAGACAATATTTAGAATTGCATTCATGCTTGTTCTGGATTAACCCAGGTAGGCAGCCAAGTTCCATGCAGTCACTCTCCCAGGTGAGACACAAAGGAGAATCAGAAGGGTAAAAGTGAGATGACTCATGAGATAAAGACAGTTTAATAGGTAAAGCAGGAACTGTGAGCACAAGCAAAGCCAAGTAAGGGATTTTTTCATTACTTCTCATCACTGGATAGATGTTTAGCCTATTTCAAGAAATCTGGGCTTCATCATGCATAACAGTTATCTGGAAAGAAAATCCCATAACGCTGATCATCCTTTCCTCCTTCTCCTTCCCAAGCTTTTTTTGCTGAGCACAATCTCATATGGTGTGGAATATCCCTTTAATCAGCTGTCATCGTCCAAATCCTTGTGCACTGCCAGCTTACTCGCTACTAGCTACTATGAAGAAAATGATTTCCAGAAAACTCTTCCAGACAAAAAAAAGTACACTACCATTATTTGGATCATATTGATATCCCTCCTTCTAATTCCTGGGCCAGTCAGTTGAAGACATACCTTTAAAAACAAAAAAATCCCAGAAAATGCTGAGCTTTTACATTTGACTTTTATTTGCTTGAAATTTAAAAAAATATTGGTGAAATGCTCCTTTATACCATATTTTGTAAATGCTGAAAGCACAATGAAAATTTTTTGTCATAGGGAAAAATTATTTACATAAATATAGGAAGTGTGCAATTTTTTTCACATTCCATCCGTCATCATAAGTTATTATCACTTTCAAAATCACAGCTTCATTAAAGGCTCAGAGAAAAATTGTGTAGTCTGTTTGGATTCTTGTCTGAAGAGGAGTTCTAGAAACAACAAATTGTGGCTGTTCATTTCAAGATATACTGTACCTTTTTCCTTCCCTTTTTGGCAGATGTTACAGTGTGAACTTTATTGGAATGTGAGAAAGATAAGAAAGAGACAAGATTTTCAGATACTTTTGTTAGTGGCAAGAACTTTATTCCATGTATCCATTTAATTTACTAAAGTTCTATCTTTATATGTGAAATACTCCAAACTTCCTGATTATTAAAATCTAAAATCATTTTATAGTTTACTCCAGAACACTGTAAGCTTGCAATACTTACGAAAAATACTGTCTGAAAATAGCTCTTTGTATATATTCTAAGTGTATATATTCTACATTCATTATGTTTGTTTTTCTTTAAAAAAGAATCATTATCTTTTCTATGTGTTTTATGTTTATTACTGTTAAATACACTGGCTTTGCAAAGCTATAGCAGTGGGATTTGTAATATATTTGCTGGTTCATACATCAACAAAATTGCAATTGAAAATTCATGTCAGCTGTGCTGAAGCTAGGTAGACCTTTCTCTTAAATTCTCAGAATACATGGTCTGTTTTCCAGTGGCAGAAAGGAAAGAACATTTTCATGTGGGACCTGGAGGAATCATATGTGAAAGTAAATGAGGTACAAAGAACATGGATCTCCAAAATGCCATTTTTACATTTAGTATTCAACATGCAGTCAACACTTCCATATGGTTCAGAGAAATAAAATTGCATTTTACAGTGTAGTAACATGTCAGTCCAGCAGTAGCTATAATGAATATTTTATTACAGATAATCTGCATCTCATTTAGACTTTAGGAAAGATACACGGTGTATGACCACATCGTATATCACAATGCAAAGAGGAGAATAATAATGAAGAAAAAGAATATCTTCTGTCATATCCCATCTTGATTTTTGAAGCTACTAAGGTATTCTGTAATGATATTAAACAATTACAAAATAAAAATGTTTGACCAAAGTTTTCATAATCTGTTCTCATTGCAGATACCTGCTCATTAGTGATCCACTCACATGGAAAGCTGAAGGTAAGATGAAACATTCTACAGCCTCAAGCTCTGGTGGGACCTGTGTATTGCATTGGTGTTTTTAAAACCACACACCATTGTCTAACTGACAGAACATGGCAAACTACAAAATTACAATCGGCCAGTTTGTGCTCAGTATATACAGTTTTCTACTGACTTGTCCATTATTGATAGTTTATGCTGCTGTAATAATTTATTCTTGCTGCAATAACAGTGTACACCAAAACTGTAAGTAGGGATAGATTCACAGAGCACAAACTTTAAGAGATATAAATGGCTTGTTCAAGAAGGAGTATCCAGGATGATAAATTCTCTGCCCCATTACCAGACTGATCAAGGATAGAACATAATTGAATAAACAATAAAATTCTCAAAATGATCTATTAAATCTCTCGTGAGCATTCTCAAGTTTTCACAAGAAACTACTGTTGCCTATGTGTGCCATACTGTGATGCTTTTTAATGATGCCTCTCTTTGGATTAATAATTTGAAAATGTAATTTCTAGCCATGATCTCAACTCAGCTGAAAGCACATAAGGTCCCAGAACACTGAAATGATGTCCACTCAAAGATTTTTAAATTTGGCAGCAATCTGGCTGTGAGCAAACCTTAACCTGTCTGATCAGTACTTACCTAGCAACTGCACTGTATTGAACAAGTACATGGAGTTTGGGTTTTCTTCCTTTGGTTTTTAGCTCAGTGATTTTTCTCAATGGTAACCGAAGTCAAGTAATTACAGCTTGTGAACCTCACAAAAAGGGTTCATTTACAACCATATTCTGCATCTCGTGACACCAAATGGAGTGTGTGTTCTTCTATATGACTACAAAAGATTTTAGAACAGCGATCAGAAACATGTTCTGCTCATTAATGTTTTTACAGTAGCTGCCTTAAAAGAGCTACAGTTTCCTAGAGCAAGTCATTCAGAATTCAACTACGCTCTTCAAGTTTAATAGGTTGAGCTCTTTGAGTTCCCCTACCTCCTCCTGACTGATGGTTTGTTTCTTCTTTTAATACAAAATTCAGTAAAATTTCCCACAGTGAAAAGGGTCTTTTAATTATAAAACACCAGCGTGTGGGAATGATTCAATTTACACATCAGAAAAGTTCAGTTACTTGACCATAATTTATTTTTTGTGCTGATCATTTACAGACCACAGATTCTTCTTCCTCTGGCCCCCTCCCTTTCTCACTTTTTCTTGTTCTATGTAAAAGAATAAAAATCTTAATACCCTGTAAAAGGCTTTAGATATTGTATCACTTAGTCATCAGAATTAGAGACTTCATTATCAGACTTTTTTCTGCCAGCTTTTATCCCTTTCTCATTTCCTAGTTATGTTGTCATACTTAATTTAAATGTGTTCCCTAATTGCTGAGTAATACAGTTTTTTCTGTATCTGACAAAAGGACAGCATAAGTAAGGATGGGTATGGAATCTCACTCATGAAACTGTGAACATAAGAGATATTACGAAAAAATGATATTTGCATTTCTAATGTTGCATATGATACAACTGACCAGCTCTCTTGTTTTTGTCCTTTTTTTTTTTTTTAAAGTATTAATTAATTAATATTGAAATAAAGGTCTGGAAGGGATGGAAATTTTTCATGTTTCCATGTACTTCCTCTATGTAGTATTAGTCATCCTTATTTTTTTATTGTCAGAATATAGCTTAGGACTTGCATTGGTAGATAAAACAGCTTTTACTGACAAAGCTTTGTAGGTTCTAAATGTGATTTTCCTAGCAAAATCGGAGAAGTTAATCTTGCTTTGTGCTTATTATGGCCATAAGAGAAATAAGCAGTAAAAATGTCCAGAATACCATTTATACAAATAATTTTAAACATATTTACAGATATGTTCTTAAATTTGTTTTGGTTTTAATCAAATGTGGTTTGTGACCAAGTACTATTAGATTAGAATATGCTCATTTCAGAATGAAAAAGTACATGTGGAGAACTGCAGGTATACACCATTTATTCTAGGTTGTATATATAATTCTAGTTCAGCTGAATACTGAATTGGTTGGCTATTTATTGCCACAGACATATGATCACAGTATCTACACTACTGAAGTACGTTGCTTTAATTCTTTGCTTTTTTAGCATTTAATTTAATCTGTTTTCTGCTTTGGAAGGGATGTATGAATGCTACTTCAGTAAAATATGTGAAACTTGGGAACAGTGGTCATTTCTTCTAATTCTTTTCAGATATTTGAAGGTGCTTCTCCTTTACCCTGGAATAAGTACTTAAACTAAAGTAGCCAACATGAATTTGTGTTTTGTAATGTTCCTATGAGAGAGAAACTAAAAGGCTATTTTTGTAATATCTGTACCTGCTGCTGTTTGGAATTGCTTTTGTGTGGAAACACAAATGTATCCCTGGATAAGACCTGAAAGCCAAAACTAGCATGTTTTTGTAAAACAGACCAATTCAAGATGTTCTTTTCCATTGGCCATTTGGCCATTACAGGCTAAAGGAAACCAGTAATTCAGAATCCATTTTGATTTTACAAATTTAAATTTCCACTACTGCAGCTTTCTTTAATTCACCTGTACCTTACTGTATCCTGCTCAGTAAAGAGAACAATTTGGAGCCCATGAGGACAGCAATAATCAAAATCAATGAATACAGTAACAGGTCTTCCCAGTTCTTACTCATGTTCATACAGGCATGCATCTTTGTACTAAGTACACTCAGTTTTTATTTCCAAAAGATAGTTTTTAAAATCTTTTTATGGTCCCCGAGTAAGTAACAAGCAATTGTATCTTCCATCTGACTGGCATACCCTGTTAAGTGAACGCTCACATACAAGATCTCACCAATACTCATGCATAAGATGGATTGTACTTCTCTTACACAAAGCATCAGATATATACAGTTATGCTGTGGTTTAGTTCATTCTCTTTTTTGTTTGAATACAGTTGAACTCCTTTCTTCTTCTGGATCAGTACACCTAATGCCATGAATAGGTAGTGGCTGGTACACTCTTGAGACATCATGTGTCCTGAAAGATGTGACCAACCCCTCAGCACTCCTGCTGCTCATGCAGCAGCTGTCCTGCTCTTCTGCACGAGCATTTCTGTCCTGCACCTAGTTCTTCTTGGAGTTCTTTTGGTATTCCCCATAATGACTTCCAGGTCTGTTTCATTGGCCAAGTAAGCCCTGTAGCATTATTCCCAGTAAATCTGTGTTTCTGCAGTTGTCAGCAGTTCCCAGCAATGTAAATCCTCAGTAGAAATCTCAGCTATAGGGATAAAAAAAAGGCCTGAAATTTTTCAATATGTTTAATCCCTCCTGTTTTAGACCATTAACTTATGAGTATTTCCTATGGTAAATAGTAAGCTAAAATCAATAACTCTGTACAAAACATTAATTTCAATGAAAGTCTTTGCTTACAGTTTTTATCATTACTTTTTTTGTGATCATTTATTTTCAACTTCTCTTCAGCTGAAATACCAGCATTTTGTATTAATTGTATTCAGAACAGTCAAATAGTGTTGTATGCTGTGTTAAAGGTTGGTGTTTTAGTAGAGGTTTCTATATTTAATAGAAGTTCTGATTAGAAAGTTTTATGGCAGAAGTCATTATTGTCACAACGTTTTTTTCTTTTTATTTTCCTTTCATGACAACGTACATGAGTGTTCAGTGTCTGTTAAGATTGCAATGTTCTCACTCCAATACAAAGAGCTTATGGCTTCCAGTGTGTTGTATAAATTTTTGGACATCCATGGAATTTTTCCCTTTAGTAGGTAGGGATTACAGTAACTTAGTCTCTCTTATCATAACTTGATTCTGTCTGTGTGCTAAATATTGCAGCATCTCAGATCCTTGCATTGTTGATAGAATCAGAGGTGAATTCCCAACTGATAGTAAGCCCATCTCCCTGGTGCTACATGTACTTTATTCTCTTGTTTTGTGGTTTGCTTTGCTTTTTTTAAACAATTAATGATCCCTATGATTATTGTTTAAATGCAGGTATGATTCCTGCACATTCCTATCAAGCTACCTATATTTATGAGCTGTAGAGAAGCATGCCAGTGGAAATAATTCTTTCAAGTTTTCCTCAAAAAATAAACAGGTATCATACTCAGTTTTTTGAACTGTCATCTTCTCACAGGAATCAGCCACTCACCATGCCACTGGATGGATGTTTTTATATTTTTAGACATTTCTATTATCTTTGCACAAAACTGAACTGTTTGGCCTATTAGTTGTAAATCTGAGAAAATATTTGCCAAAACAAAAAAAAATCTTATCCGTGGGTAGGGAGTAGTTGAAGAAGAGTTTGAAATCTTCTCTGTCATCAAAGCTGAGGTCCCCCTCTGAAGTCCTGAGATGCAAATCAAGTTAAACCTGGGAGTCTCACAGGCCTGAATTCCTGGACATAATTGCCTTTCTGAAGAGAATACTTCTCATTCTTTACATTCAAAATCCAAGATGGGATTAGTGATGGTGCTAGTTTCTATCTTTATAAAAGGATTTCCTTGAAAGTGGAAAAACTTCTATGTCCTCAAAATCACCTGTCTCCCTTCTGAGCAGTAGGAGGAAGGATCATGATTTAGCCCAGCGCTTTGTGTAAATAGTTCTGGAAATATGGGTTGGAGCCAAGATTCTCCTTTCCTGGTCAGATTCCACCATGTCAAGGGAAATTTTTCTAACATTCTTAGTCATGGGGAATTTGAATACCTCCAGTGCACAGCCCCTGTTGAAAGCCTCTCCTTGAGATGTATTAATTTATTAATTCAATCTCTCAAGCCAAAGAAGATATTAAAGCTATTAAATTTTAGTCTGTTATCATCACAATCAACATCATATTTTTAATCAGTAGTGGCCAGAGATGTTTGATCAGTAATTAGCCTAATTTTGTCAGGTTATTAAGCAGTTCCTGAGCATCTAATTTAACCTGTTTAACAGTAGAATAAAGTAAAGAGATGCCTCCTTTATAAAGCTCAGGTGGAAAGCAACTGAGAAAACACATCTGTTTTGCCACAAAATCAGGATCCTGAACCTCTTAGAACTCCAGCAGAAAGTGGATGTCAGCCCTTACTCTTGAGCCTCAGCACAACCTGCTGGCATAGCCACAAGCAAGGGACAGTAGCTGCAGAGATAGAGCTGTTCCATCAAGGCAGGGATTCCCTAATGCATACAGGCCATCAAGTGACTCACTAAGTGTACTCTGGGAACTATATCCACTGCAGACGTTGTGCTTAGGGACATGGTTTAGTGGTGGACTTGGCAGTGCTGGGTTAACAGCTGGACTTGATGATGTTAAAGGTCTTTTTCAGCCTAAATGTTACTGTGATTCTCTTTTTTTTTTTTTTTTTTCTCGTAAAACATGAAAACTTGCCTTTGTCCTTAGGAACCATTTCTGTCTTTATTGGTAGGATTCTCCTTTGGTGCATTAGCAGAGGTAACAGGTGAAGTCATGAGTTCCCTTTCAGAGTACAGAGCAATGGGGAAAAGCACTGTGCCTAGGGAAGTGCTACATCGGTGCAATCCAGGATTTTCAGTACTTTTAGGACCCTTTACTGTTTGGCAAAACTTGCTTTTAGTTCTATGGCTTGTTGACATTAACAGAGATGTTATTTAGTCCAGGATCAGAGAGTAAATATACCAGGTGATAAAAATCTAGAAAATACTGTCATTGCTTGTCTGTGAAAAAATTATACTAACTGGATGTTAGAATAGTGATGTTTTACTTTCTATGTAGAAAACTACGTGCGTTTTTTTCAGAAAAAGTGTTCACAATTAAATAGAAGTGGGAGTTTGTCACATATTATGAATGCAGTTGAACTAATTAGGGTGTTTTGAGTAGTGTACTGGATAAAAAAGAGCAATTATTTTCAAGCCAATGAACTATTTCAAAAAGCATTTTGTTATTTTCCTTCAAGAGACTAAAATCTTTCTTGTGGTTTGTTATGGCTCTTTGAACAACTTTTTAAGGCTAATTTGTGATGGTTTTTGTTCTGTGATTTTTTGTGTTTAGTCCACTGAAACAATCTAACCTGAATAGCCCAAGGGAGCTAAGTCAGGAAGCATAGAAATCAAGAAAATCTGAAGTTTGTACTTCAAGCTAAACCAGAAGCTAGTAGAACTCAATTTTTGTTGAAAGAATGAAGTGAGGACTTTTGTTGAAAGAAAAAAAGACTATTTTTTCCCCCATCATTCTGCTTTTTTGTTAATAAATTGTGGTTTCTGTATGTTTTGTGTAAAATAAGAATCAACATTTGAATTTTTGATTGCTTGATGTAGTTAAACAATCTCTATAGGAAGGGGTAGAGTTTTCTGAAAGGGAAATTTGACCTCTAGATCAACTCTGAAAAGGTTTGAGACATGTTCTTGGTTTAACAGTGATAGGAAAGGATATTTTCATGCATGCTCCACTTCTGAGTTGATGGCAAACTGGTCTCAGGTTCAGTGGTGATCCATATCCTTTTCTTCATCATCTGACAGATACCAAGAAGAGGATTTGCGCTGTCTCAGTGTGCTTGAGGCTACTGCACAAATTATGTTGTTCACAAAATTCATTTTAACATTATAGTAAGACAAGCAAAAAGGTGAACAGAAGCTTTATGGATGTCAATAAGGTGGTCATTGATCTGATTTTCCTTTTAATAGAAAAAAATAAGGAGAGATCATTTGAATGACACAAGTCAGTGAACCAGGTGAAACTCACTAAAAGTTAGGGAACTTGGTAATACAGAAACTCCCCAAGAATTTTTCAGCAGTATATAAATCAAGTACCAAAATCCAGATGTACGAAACTCCATGTTAAAATTTTAATACACTTGATAATATCTGTGTCAGACACTACGAAACAGTGTAAAGTATATGCTAATTTATTAATTTTTTATGAACCAGCCACATGGATAATGCTTTTTACATAAAAGTAGGTATCTTCAACGGGGTTCCACTGAGTTTTGGGAAGGTGCCCGAAAATTGCAGCTCCAGCACACATGAAGCTCAATGTGACTGTGCAGTCCAATTACAATTAGGATTTTTTAAGTGGAACTTTGATACATACTGTTTCACACCCCAGTTGTCAGCAACGATGTTAACTGTGCTGTTTTTGAAAGAAAAAAGAAAAATGAAAGTGAAGAATTGTATTCACCTGGTCTGCTCACTGTGCAGTTGATGAAGATAGTTATGAATTTAGTGACTGAGACTGAACCTGCTGTAAGAGGCAATACAAGCTACCTTCCACAGATATCTAAAAATATGGTAACTGTGCCTAAGTACGCAAACTCCAAGTGTGATTTTGGAGATTTTGCAACTATTTCTGTTACTGAATACATATCTGTTGTGGGAAAAATGGTCTTATCTCAGCTGTAAATGCTGAGAATTACATGTCACTTATCAAGCAATAAATGCTCTTTTGTCTATCTAGATTTTGTTACATGTTTTTCACAATAATTCCTAACAGTGTGCTATGTCATTAAAATATCAAAATCCAGTAAGTCGGTTGGCAATAAATGGAAAAATAGAAATCCATAGCAAAGATTAGTGATATCTAAAAGTGGTTTATGGGTCCTAGTGGGATTCCTCTTTTTTTAACAACAAAGTGCAGAGTGAAAGAATATGCACAGCTTACTTTGTCTTCCTTTTTCTTTTGATCTGAAAGAACAATCAGATAAGGCTGATTTCTGAAGACAGTTCAGAATGAACAGATCTCAGTTGCCCCCAGTGATAACTATCATTGTCAACAGGAGGCATTCCAGGTACTGACACTAGAGCCTTAAATGTTCAGATACCGAACATTTTATCTTTTATTTTAAAAACTACTGCTGGGAACTCTCTTTATAGAATGCAATGGATGATGAGTATTTAGAAGAAGAATGAACCCTGAAGGAGAATAAAGCTCAGCCTCAGAGACTGTCACTGAACACCAGAAGGACAGAATAATTTAAGGTTACGGTGGGGAATTTCATGCACACAGAAAACCTGAAGCTGCGAAAAATGGAATGATAGAACTCAGGAGTTACAGTCTACAAAACTAAAATTAAAATTATTTAAAGACCCTGGCCCTAATGGACTTTTGTCCAGATTATAGAACATTCTGTCAGAGTTCAGCAACACTAAGTGCTTTTTCATAGGGAAGGCTCAGAACTGGAATATGTTGAGATCATGATAATCAAAGTTGAGGTATCTGGATTAAACTGGTATGCAGAACTGCTAATAGCTGCCTTCTGTTAGCCATGTCATTTAACAAGTACTATCAGTCCCTCTACATACAATATTCACCTCTCAATCTTTCAGGAAAATATTGATTTTTGACAGGATGTGACAACTTGGTTTTACATGACTCAGGTATGTTGTACAAAGATCACTGAGCAAGGCACAATGCCAGGTAGTTGCTGTGAAAACTGATTGTTTACGAATGTAAAAAAGACAATATTTTTCTAGTTTAAGAGTAATAACACCTCACCTGCTGCACAGTGCTGCTTTGTTTTAAATTAGTAGTCTGCTTTGTTTTAAATTAGTAGTTAACTATCTTCGTGATTATCTAAGTTAGTATTGATAGCTTAACACACCTCAAAAATATAAAAAAATACACTATTATCATTAATCAAGGATAACTAACTTTGAATGAGCAGATGCTAATGAATTAATGATTAGAGGGGGTTTTTTATTTTTTAATTTTATTTTTATTTTTTAATACTTGTTATTCCTCATCTAGTCATCTTTTAAATAATTTTCTCTGTCTGCTAAACCTGGATACTGAATTTAAACACATTGATTCCTGTCCCCTCACTGCTGCCATTGTTGCTTCCATGGGTTTTGGATGAAGGTTTTGTCTGTTTCTCCTCTCATTAACTGGGGCAGAGTTTAAATTCTGGAGAGTTTCCAAATAGGAGCTCCGTTGACATATGTGTCCCCCTGACAGAGAAGAGAAATATGGAGTTGTTATAGATTAAGTCAAACCATACTGGTATTTGTGAGCATGTGGGCAACATTTCTTTTGTTTAAATCTAAAGAAGTCTTAAAATTATATCATTTTTACTAGTATCTGGCCAGACTTGAGTAGAAGGTAGTGAATCTGGTAGTCTGGTAGGATTTTTCAGTGTTGATACACCATATTCAGGTGCTGATGAGTTGATGAACAGGCTTGTGATTATGAATGTCTGTGAGTAATAAAGAAGATAAATCAAAACATATATTTGAAAGTCACAGACATTGAGAAGTAGAACTAAAGGTCTCTTCTTTTCTTCCTCCCTCCAATACCTTGATTTGTTCCTTGATCCTTACACCAGTTTCTGCTCATGTGAAAAGTGCATGGTTTTTAGGACACATTCAGTGTTGTCTCCTTGGGCTGGCTCTACCTATAGCCACTCTTGAGGCTACGCTGCCCAGTTCCCTAAGCACACAGGAATGCCTGTTTTTCCCCAGGTTTCCTTTGTTGTTAAGTTACTGCCAGTTCTGACCTGCAAGGAAAATGCAATTCTGTAACTTTCACGAAAATCCCTCAAAACTGATGGAAGTGTTTCTGCAGGCAGATCAGAGCAAGTCAAGTTAGGAAGCACCGGGTTACTTTTGGGAATTCCATGGGTAGCTCTCTGGCATTCACATTTTCTGTCAACCAGCAGTGATATCTGTTAGATAATGTTCCAGGAACACAGTTTTAAACAAGGAGTTATACTTAATGGGGACATAATTGCTTGGCACACTGCACGAAAAAGGTTGCAGTGATGGCCAGTGTGGAATATGATTTCTCATTTATGTATCTTGAAACAATTTTTTCAAATGCAAATGTAAGGTACCAGGTGCAAAAGTAAAATGAATAATCTCTTTGGCTCGTTGTGTTTTACAAAACAGTTTCTAAATAGATGTGCATGAAGGCAATTTAAAACACTGTATAGAAAACATGTTGGGAATACCTATAAACTTTAAGATGGGTTCTAGGTTACGTAGAATTCGATTTGTGATGGTGAAACACATTTTAAACAGTAGCACTTAAACTGTAAATCTGAAGAGACTGTTCTCTTTAATAAGAAGAATCCAAATTTAAGCTAGCTGGGACATTCAGAATTTTGACAAGATTTGTGTGTATTGAGCAGATAAGCTTGGCCATTATGCTAGTGTTTTCTACTGCTAGCAAACAGGCACAATTAGGAGACTGGAGATTGAAACTCTGCTGTGGGCTTATATAAAACTAGAGGGCATCTTATATTTAAAATACGTAGAGCAAAAAACTGCTGCAAAAACACCTCCATATTTTTCCCCCAAAAGGCCAAAACTCTTTATGTAGTGAGTTTTTATCAATAGCACTGATCTGAAAGCCCACCTTGCTGGTCTTTTTCATAACTGCAATGCCTGTATATTGCTTTAATTTGTATGTAAAGTTATACAGTGTTGACATATTCTCTAGCCCTTCTATGACAGGGCAGTATGAAAACCTTTCTTTCCATGCCTACCAAAGAAATCGTTGGGGTTAAATGACAGGGCTCTACCAGTGATTTGCCTGTCACAGAGAACTGTAAATTGTAGCCTGTCTCCAGGATAGTATTTAGACACATTCTGAGATTAATGGTTTTGCATAGACACTTTGGACTTCAAATGATTTTGAGATAAGCTCCATCAAGAAGAATCTTCCAGCTTGAGCTCAACTGAAAGTGCTTTGCATTTCAGCTATGTTTATATGTAACTTTGTTGGTACAGAACAGACACAGTCTGATGTAAAAATGAAATTATGTCTCTTAAGTTCCAGACTACATAAAAAATTTCACCTCCAGTTTAACTCTTTGTGACAGATTTCTTTTTTTATGGTAGTTCTTAACACTTTCAAATAACAGACAGCACTGAGACATCTTATTTACCTCACTGAGCAAATCACATCTTTTCTCTTAACGGAGCACAGCTAGGAAGAAAAGTCTGTATCCTAAATTTAGGGAAGAGGAAACTAAGGTATATTAATCTCCTGGGAAATCCATTTAAGAATGTGATAATTCATTCACTTTTCAAAATCAGAATTAGTAATTGATATGTGTTCTGTAGCAAATGAGATATTATAATTCAGGAACTCTAACTTTAGACAAAGGTAATAATAAGGTTTCTCTTTAATTTAATGGGGAAATGAAAAAATGTTTGTCAGAAAAATGCAGTGAAAGCAGCCATTCCTTTTTTATGTATTCTATAGTCTCCAGATAAAAAAAAAAAAAGGGAAAAGAAACACCCTTTATTAGTATTAATTGGTTTTCTGCTCTTGTAATAGGTACTGAAGGTTGTATGGTTTCAGCAGAATAGTATACAGTCAGATGCCAGAGCAGTGGTGGAGCCATGGGAGAACCAGCATAATGGGCTAAATATTCTATCTTTCTCATAAGTAACCCAAAGTTCCTCTATGCTGCCTCTCCCTCTGGGCTAAGAAAGACAACCCCTTATTACTTAAGCAGGCTTTTTAAAAGGATACATTGCATCGTTGGCCAAATACACACCACCAAACTCTGACAGCATGTGGACCCCTTGTGTTACCTCGAGTAGGAAATCTCCTGTTGGGTGACACCTTGTATCTGCCCTGTTCACCTTGGTATTGGTGCAGTTACATAACAACAGGTTTCTGAGCCATATCGTGTGATTAGAGGAGAATTAGAAGGTCTTTTCAGGAAAAAATTAAAAAGGTCTTCTTTGCAAAATGATATGCACATTTGTTCAAACATTTATAGAAATGTCTTCATGATTTTTCAATGTCAGTGTTTAGGATTTTACATACAGTATCTGTGATTCTTTTTTATAATGTTTGTGACTAAAACATTGATTAAGATATACAGAAGACTGAGGTGAAAACAGATGGATATGAGCAGCAGGTTGGAAGTTCATTAATTTAATATACCAAATATTAGATGGGGCCTGTGCAGGAAGTTACAGAACTCCTTCCATAACATCTTGCAGCAAATGCATATTGTCTTCTGGCCAACCTGCCAGTGATTTGGATGCTCTGGCTTTCTCCCCTGTGTCAGGTAAAGAACATAGAAGCTGGTCACTACAGGTAACAAAGACCTGACATTGCTGAAGGACCAGTATCCACTAGGAGAATGCATGAAAATTCCAACACATGGGAGCAAACCCACTGGAATTTTTTTTGTAGTGGGCACAGGCCCCAGCCTCCTAGTGACTGATTAGGAGCCATACTCTTTAAAAGCCATTTAAAAAAATAAAAGGTTTTCTTCCATGACATTGTAAGACAACTAGACCCAAACCACACCAAACTGAAACCATTTTGAGTGTGGCAACTGGATAAAGCTACAAGGCTCAGGGACAGAGCTTCTGTTTTATAGTTCAGAGCTCGTGTAGCAACTGAAAGTGAGGGGCTCCTAAAGCCCTAGGGTGAAGTTTAAATGATGAATGCAGGAAATTAGCTTATAAGTCTCTATTTCCCTTTGTCAGAGAGGAGAGGCCATCTTTCAGGAGGAGCCAGTTTTGTGTTACTCAGTAACATGCATGATTTTCTTCTTTAGAGATTGAGTTGCTCACATAGTGAGGCAAACTGTGATTGCCTTTGCTTGCTGAAAACTGGATAGGCAAGCAATTATTTCAGTTAAAAAAAACCAACCCAAAACTCAAACATAATATATTAGTGTCAAAATTATTCAGCTGTAATAGCTTAACTTGTTTGTTTTAATGCAGCTATGGAATGTATTTACACCTTATTTTTTTCAAAACAACCAGAGCTGAAGTTTACAAAAAATATAAAGGACTAATAAGTGTATGTAAAAAACCCTATTCTGAATGTGATTAGTGCATGCCCCTTGCTAATGTCAGCAGTTATTTTTAGTGGAGAGCATTTGTAAGATCTGGCAGAGAATTCTTGAAATGTCAGGAGGGTAAGAGGAAGCACAGCAGAAGCCAAATACATATATAAATATGTTAGAGGATTTTAATACTAAGTCCATCATTTTTTAAACAACAAGATGCAGCTGTCTTGAAACTGACCTGATACATCATAGTTCCCCTCCCATGTCATAGGTGTTGTGCAGACATGACATAATTACTTGCATTTTAGAAAGAAGCTTGGTTTCCTTGTAACCTGAGGAAGGAGCTTGTTCTCCCTTTCCCTTCTTGTTTACAGACAGGTAATTGTTAAACAGGTATTGTTAAATAGCGTATTTCACTTCTAAGAAGTGTGTTACACCTATGTGATTTCTTACTGATGGAAAGATCATCAAGATTTGTCTCAAAACACATAAGGTTTATATTCTGTCTTACATACCAAAAAATATACCCATTCAAACCCTTCTGAAAGTTGTAGAGGGAAGGGCAGTTCTTTGACAGCATTGTTTCCAAGCTCAAGAATGGTGCTGTTATCATTTTGTTTGATACGGTAATACCTGCATACTTGCCAGGTATACTTTATTAACAGTATTTTCACAGTGAAATATGGGTCAGATTTGTATGCAGCAGTATTTCAAGCACATCTTTCATCTCATTTTCTGTGCTGTTTCTAATAACTGATTATATATCTCTACTTGCATAAAGCCAGGAAAGCTGCTGAGTTGTTATTGGTGCAAAACTTGATACCTCTTAAGATTAAATAATTTAGCTTTTCAGTAGTGCAAGAATAGCACTTTCCTCTTTGGTAAACTTTGCACTCACATATTTCATACCATCCAAGCTCATTTTCACTTACACTTTACATGGAGTCTTTTGTTTGCTGGATGGGTGTTTTCTAAAAGTCTCCTACCTATTTCTCATTGCAAAGTGAGTCCTGTGTCCTCTACACTTATCATTTCTGGCGTGTTTGCATCAGAACTCTGTCCTCAGAAATGAGTCTGAATGCCTACAATTACTAAAGTCTCTTTAGACAGACTCCAGGCATTGGGGTCACCAGGAACAGAAAGCCTCCAAACACCTTCCTAGTATCCTCTTCTCACTGGCTTTTGAAAAATTGCAGGAGGTATACCCATTCTAGTTACATACTTCATTGCTTTCTTGGTTTACAGGAAAGGTAATTTTCATCCTTTAAAAGTAGATCAGGTTATGGAAAATTACACTCAAGAGCTGAAGATAAAATGGACCATACAGGTAAACAAATGTCATACTAATGGCCATAAAACCAACTCTAAGTCCTGTTCAATTGCACTGCATGTTCTGAGAATTAAAATATAGGATTTATTGATAGTCCAATTTATTTCTGCTTAAAATAGAAATGACAGGACCATGGTGGAAAATGGAAAAGAAGAATAAGTAATAGCTTAAGCTTATAAATGAAATGAGCAATTTTAAATGTGAGGCATTTTTATTGTTTTGAAGCAATTTTTAGAGTGATTTTTCAGAGTTCCCTTAAAAATATATAGCAATGAAAAATTCTGCTCGCTGCCTAAACATGGAGGATTTGAATAAAAACAAGTAGGTAAGTAAGGTCAGTAAAAAAGCTTAAAGGACACTATCAAATTTTAGCACATCCAAAATTGGACCGAATATATTTTTAAAAATCTATTTTTATATGTGCTCTGAGCCTGATAATCCTGTGAAAATTAAAATTTCAATGCAAATAAAAAATATCATCTGTGCAGCCAGATCACATTAATGCAATTTCTTCTTTCCATTTGCAGGTAAATCTCCTTTTTCTGTTACTTCATCCTTGTGCTAAATACTTCAATACATAAATACAACATTCTGAAGCCTTTTTAAAGTCTGGCTCTCCTTTGCTCTACTACAATAATGCAGCAGGCAGACAGTTAGAAGACTTGTATGTTCCCAAAGAAAAGTCTACTATTATAAAAATATATGTGCAAATTCCATTCCACCTTGTGAATTTATTTTGCAGGTTTAATTCAAAATAGTGTTTCTTTTGTTATATAATTATTCTGTGAAATTTCAGCTACTTAATATCAAAATCTTTGGATAAATGCTGGTTTGGGCTTAAAGCTGTATGAACTAAAAAAGGGTGGGGAGGAAGACAAAACACAAGACCATTCTTTTTGTTGTGTTTTATTCACACGGAGTATTATGAATTTTATTGTTGATGAAGCTAAGAATGAGAGAAGATAGATGTCAGAAGGCAGATCCTTTTGTATTGGTGTGAAAGAAAAATGACTCACATAAAAATAAATAAGCTTGGATCTATAAAAATATTGAATATAAAAACATTTTTTGTGAGAGAATAGGAATTTATATTTTTTAATGGGGAATGGATAATGGTATAAGTGGTTGAGAAATTGCGTATGTCAAAGTACTTTTTCAAGAGAAATTACTATGAGGCAAAACTAGGGCAGGGTTCTGAAAAATTAAAAAAAAAAAAAAAGGGCAACCTTAATTTAGGCTCTAAATCCAGATTCAAACCCCTTATAGTAGTGCTGATATTTGAGAAGTGCTTAACACTCAAGTTTTCCCATTGAGATCAGTGTTTTAGAACAATAGCGTCCTAGAAACCAAGTATGAATATAGACATTTAACGGGAGGCTCCAATTTTTGTGATGCTTGATTAATATCTTGATAAATAATACAGTATAAAAGAAACTAAGACAATCTGTAGAGGAAGGATTTGTTGCAGGGGAGAGCTGTGTTCTTCATCTGAATCCATGGAGAATGCAGAACAAGAGACTTAGGAAGATTTTAAGTTGGCATTAACAAGATCTAGTTACCAGGAAGGAAAGACAAAAGACTGTCACTCTTCAGAATGAGTTGTCTTGGAAAATAAATCAGAGATTAATTAAGAGGACTGCAAGTGTTGAAATGAGGCAGAAAACCAGATCAAGATGTGCTGGAGTCTGGGGAAAGAAGTCTAGAGAGAGGGAGCCAAAATAGAAAGAAAAGAAAATGCCATAGTGGGAAAAATCCCACCAGTATGCACAGTTCATACAAAGGCAGAATTTGTTTGCAAAAAAAAAATGTTGGTCTAGCACACTGCTATTTGCCTACACATTTTGAGTGCTCTGTGGGCCAAGGTTGCAAAATACAGATATTTTTGAGATACATGTCTGTTATATGAATGCATAGTATTATAAGGAAGTGAGAGACTTAGGCCTATGAATCTCCTCTTTTTCTGTTCCACATGTCATTCCTGATCTTTACTTGACCAAGTAAGTAATGAATATATCCTACAATTACTTGAATTTAAAAAAAAAAAAAAATTAGGAAAGCCTTTGGAAAATTTTTATACATAAATTTGCAGAATTTTTAGTGCTATTTTGCAGTTTAGCAGATTGGCTTTCGAGGAACTTGGCCCACACTAATCTTTGAACCCAACAGAAAAGGAACACTTCTGTTGCAGTTGTATTGCAGCACAGTGAATATATATTTCTAACAAGCTGGGTATTTTGGTTTTTCTGAGGGAGTTCAGAAGCTACTAATAACTTGGTAACAAAATAATTAAATATGATTATTGTGTTGTATAGCTTGTCAAACAAAAGGCATGCAGTATGATTCTAATTTCCCTAAAGAGTCAGAATTATGAGACTCTGAGGATGTACTTGCCCAGGCCAGCTACCTGCTCTGCTACTCATTGCAATCTTTAGTATAACTATACTTCTGTTGATTTTGTGGAACTAGAAAAATTTTCTTCAAGAAAATGTAATAGGCAGTAGTCTGGTTCCTTCTGAGATGTCAAATACCTGCTTTATTATAGCAAGAAAGTGACAGTCAATTTAAACCAGAATTTATTGAGAACATTAAGAGCTGGAAGGGCTTTGGCTAATCACTGTAATGTCCTCAACAAATGGTAAATGAAAGCATGAGGAAATTGAGTTAACACAAGTTAAAAGTTCACATACTTACTGAATTATATTAAAAACCCTATAACCTAATTAAATTATCTAAAACTACTCATTTCAGTCTGTCCTGTTATTCTAGTGAATGCATATGATGATATTTTCTTAGATGTGTAACAGTTGACAGCTTTAGCATGAGTCAGATAAAAAGCCAATGAACAAGATCAAAGGATTAATTATTTACTAATTTGCAATATTCTGAATAGTTATACTTAATGATGAAAAGAATTTTGCATAAATGCTTCTTTATATACTTCATATTTTTCACTTAAAAAATCAGTATTGTCCAAATTTGAATACGTGGACAAAATGTATCCATTTCTCCTCCTTTATGGAATTTTTTTGGGGAAATGCAAGAGAGGGTGAAGTTGTATGCAGCATCTATTTGTCTATAGGCATGTATTTCAGGTATAGTGACTGCAAAAGCTGCATTTTAGCTGGTTTATGTACCATCACAATGCTTAACAAAGATCCTTTAAATGCCTAGGTTTTATAATAAGATGTAACATTAAAGATCCTGTTTTCTGAGTTTTTATGTTAACTTACTGGAGAAAAACCTTTCAATTCCTTTGCTCTGGTTTTAAAATAAAGGAAGAAAATTACTTCACTAATATAACTGGCAAACTTTCTATAATTCCTCTTACAGATTCAAGGTTTATTGAAAATAATGGGCAAAGAAACTTTTTGTGCTTTCATTTTATGGCGTAGGAATTTGTACTTGAAAATAATAGGCAGATATTTGGGTGCCTGTGAGAAATTTGACTCAGTATGTACATGAGGTACCATTCTCAATTCTAGCAGCAGAGAGGACTGTTTCAAGAGAAAAAAAAATTGGATAGTGAGCAGCAAAATTTTTTTCAATTTGGAGAGTTTTTGGCTTTATATATTTGCTGGCTCTGCTTCCCTGAAATGAAGAAAATTATGTAGGATACAGCTTATCCTTTGGCTAACCACAGAGAACAGAACCACCATCTGAATACCTTTTCCTTGTGAAAGTCAGGCACTACAGAGGAGGCATCTCTGTCCCCTAACACACATGTGTAAGGACAGTTACTGAGGATGGCAAAAGAGACAGTGTTCACCTCTAAGGGAAAAAACAAGAGATAGTGTGACTGTAATAAAATATCAAGGTGGCATTCTAACAACATTCAAATTGGATGTATCCCACAGGAAGTTCTACATTTTATTTCACCTTGAGACTACATTCTTCTCAGCAAGAAATAGGGTGTTACACATTTATTTCTAACTGATTGCTAAAAGAGATAAGCAAATGTACAACTGAAATTGTTCTCCCACCCTCAGAAAAATAATTATTTTATGAAATGAGAGGACCTGTCCACTCCTATTCTAAGTGCTTGTCTACCAAAAAGAAAGGATCTCATTGACTGTTTATTGCTGACACCAAAATGAAAGAAATTTTGTCAGTTTGGCTCCCTGATGATTAATTTAACATTAAGGCTTACTGAAAAGGAAAAAAAAGCATTATCCTTTTTTTTTTCTTTAAGTATTTCTTACTTTTTCTCCATTTAAAACAAAGAAACTTAAACTGTATCAAATGTTATACATAATATGAATTTGGAATGAATAGTAATATTTTTTCTGTGCAGCAGAGAACTGCTAGTTTTAAAACTGGTTTTCACACACACACTACCACCACCAGATAGACAAATAAATGAAAAGTAAACAACCTACACTGTAAATAGGATACTTCGGCATTTCTGGGTAACCTGAAAGCAGCTTTAGGGAAACCTAGGGAAATAAAGATAGGTTTACTTCTTGTAAACATAGAAACAGCTTCATTTAAATTGAGACATATATATATTATTTCCCTCATGAAATAGATAAAATCCCATCAATTTTTCAGTCAGAAGTGAATGAAAGGGAAAATTGTCTTGGAGCACAGACCAGCTCAGAAAGCCCATTACAGTCTGAGAGGATGACCAAACCCAGAGCAAGTTTCAAATCTGTAGTGTCATCTAAAAGCATGAGGAATTACTCCACTGAATTATCATTTTGGAGTGATTTTGTTTTTTCTTTCAATAGGAATGCAAAGAGTTGTTTTTAACAAATGAGAAGAAGGAAAGAATAATATGTTATAGCTCTGAAGTGCTGTCTGAAATTCCAGCATCTGTAATAGGTAATCAAATTGCCTTCACTTTGGCAGTGAGCTGCCCGCCCTCGCTGATGAATGCCGTGTGTCTTTCGGTCCTGAGCCATCTCTCTGCTCAGATCAGTGCTGCTGAAAATTCCAGTGAAATCAATGTGCTTACACTGATGGAAAGTTGGGCTAATGGCTAATGCAACCGAGGAACAGGTTCTAAAACTCAAAATTCCTTTTGTGGCTCTCCAGCAAAAATAGAAACTGCTTTTAAAACTGTTTCATCTGTAGATATTTTAGTGGGATTTCCCGAGGTCTTTTATCTTAGTACTTTTTCTTTAGATTGTCCAAGTGTAGGTCAAAAATCCTTTTACTTCACCCTCAGAGGCATATATGCTGTACCTCTTTGTGCTTTCACAATGTTATGCAATTTCTTTTGCTGCTGTGAATACCACGTAATAGAGAAAAAAATATTTTCTAATATATAGCTTATATTAAAGCAATAGGACATAGTATGTCAGATTTCTTAGAAGTAAATTCTAATAATGGCTTACATAAAAATGAGGGTATTTGTTTCTCTTAGCTCTGAATTTAAGTGTTGCAGGATCTATAAGTATCTCTGATTGCTGTGTAGGCATTCGTCATGCTGAAATGATTTGCCATGCCCAAACAAGCTTAAACAATATGAAATTTTAAAGATACTTCTGTAAGCTCATTCTTTAATTTTACTAAAATAATGAAAAGCATTTATTACTTTAGTTTGCAAAGCACTGAAATGCAATTCATATGAAGTGTTTATTTTCTACACATGTGGTAATGTTGTACATGGAATTAAAAGCTGTTCCTTTTTTTCATATTTAGTTTTTCCTTTTTTATATATTTTGCAATAACATGCATGAACTTGCTAAAATTTTACCAAACTTTCTAGACTTTATCAACACTTTAGGCTGTCTAATATATGAATATTAAATATTGCACATACTCAACATGAGTTAAATATTTGTTGGCAAAAGGCAACAGTGAAAAAAGTAACAATTTGAATATACAACATCTATGTTGTTCAGATAACAGATGAAATTAAAATAAGAAAATTACACAACAAACTAGAGAGAGGCCCAAATTGTTAGTAGCTAAATAGAAAATTTTAACATAATGAGGACAAAGTAAACAGAGAAGAATTTTTTTTTTAATTGCTATGCTCTAGCAAAGGAAAACTATTCCACCATTATTTATGAAAATCAAGTTACACCAAACTATGAATTTTATTTATTAATTTTCTAACTGCCTTTTAGGCACCATTTTACTGTCCAAAATTAAACATTCAATCTTGTCTTAATTTTTCTCAGAAATGAAACTGTTTCTTTTAGTAAAGGACTATCCAGGACCACTTCTATACTACTGAGCATTGCAGTGAGTTTGATATGACAATTTCTTTTTTACATATTATATTACTTTTCTCTGTTAATAGAACCCATTTTGCAGGCCATGTCAGGTTGCTCTTGGTGGCTTTCCATCCAGATAATGTCATTTCCACAAGCACCGTTCAGAGCATCTGAGCAAATGGCTTTTTCTTTACTTTTTTTAATTAATATAGTTTCATATTTTTCTCTTTTTGTTTTTTCTCCAGCCCTTCTCTCATCCCTAGAGTGCTCTTCTCTTCCCACTTGCCTATATGCAGTTACTAGGATTAAGAGTTTATTCTCTGTTAATGTAGAGTTATTCAGGTATATGAGATCCCTGATTTTTTTTTTTTTAATTAATAGATATTTAAGGGAAAGTGGTTTGGGTCTGAGAGGCTTTTGGCTTTTTTTTTTTTTCCCTGAAAGTACATCTAACATTGAAACACATAATTTATATGGATTTACACTGGGAATTAAATGATGAACTACCACTTCTGCTTTGGGAATTTCTGTAAGATCATTCTAGGAGTCTGACTAGTAAATTCAATTACCTAGCTGTAGTGACAGGAATGCAGAGCACTGCATATGCAAAGATTCTTCTGATTTACAAAAATAAGTATTCAGACTGAGATGTTTATCTGCATAGGTTTCCTGACAGATCTGTATATTTCTGCTGCTTTTAATGGGCCTTCTTGTGGGACTCAGGATTCTGCAGTACTTAGGTAACTAAACTCACAGTAAACAAACTGGAAGCTTTTTAAGCATGGGGACTACATTACTGATACCTAAACATATGGTCTTTTTATTCTAAATATATCACTGGTTTTAAAAATAAACTTATTTTTCATGTAGTAAACATCTACCCTTATGTTTTCACTTTCAGACAATGAAGTCTGAAGAGATGTTACTGAAACAAAGTTCTTTGTTAACGTATAACGCCACAGCTGATATATGAACAATAACACATTGCACAGTGTATTTGGTTCTCAAAGCAAATACATGTGCCTGTTAAGCACTGGAGCCCTTTGTCCTGGAAGTTCTGAGTGTGTACTGTACCAGTATGCTGTAGCTGAAGATGATATTAATATTAATGAAGAACAGAAGCTGAGAAATAGCGACTCTCATTCTTTCCCCAGCCCCCTACAAGCGAAATCCATTAGTATAGATAGATCAGCATTAATAAACAAGGAGGACAAAACAGCTCTCAATGCAGGGACAGTTTTGTGTGACCTCTGCTACGATAAACTTGTACTTGGTCATTGTGATGCTCCAAGCTGACCTCTGCAGCACTGTTAAATCTGATGTAACCATAGAGAAATATCACCAGTGCTCCATGTGCAACTTAGGGTTTCAAGCATTTGAGCTTCAGGGGAAAGAAGTGTTGAGCTTTTCTGTTTGTGTATCATTATGCTGATTGCAGAAGTGTTTCATCCAGGGATCTCAAGTGTAAATCTATAGAAAATTACTTGTCAGGGTCATTAGGGAAAAGGTGTTGTTTATTGCTTTGTAATAAAAATGAGTACTTTTATGCTGTGATATGCATAAAGACAATACTGACTCAGGATCCAAATTGTTTCTGGACATCCACAAGAAGAATTATTTTTAATTGTTAAGGCTCAACATAGTCCCAACAGATTTCAGCATCTAAAGAATTATTCATCTCCTGATCGAGTTTGTACTTCGAGATACTGAGAAATTGCTTGGAGATTAAACACTATACTCTTGATGCATTGCAGGTCTGCTGAGAACAGTGTTTTCATGAGTTTTGAGAGCTGCAAAACTTTCAGAACTCTTTTTCTTTCCCCAATCTGTGGTTGGAAAAAAAAAAGGGCATACGAAGTATTATTGGTTTCAATCATTCCAAAGATTGCACAAATGAAGATTTAAATGTAGCTTCCACATCTACCATTTTATCAAGCTTCTGTGTGATAGTCCATGGCCAGAGAGAGAAATAATTATGACTGTCCCAGAAAAGTGACAGAAGCATTCTTGCATTTTACTGTGTGTGTAGCAGTACAAATGACCATAGTTAGAGTGTCTTAATGCTTCAAATCACAAATGGTTCTCACAACTCATGAGGTAATTGATGTTGTAGAAGAAGGCTGTAAAGGAGCCAAGTACTAATTTTTAAGTGATGTTGAGTAATCTTTGTGCAAAGGTGCAGGCAGTGTATAGTGAGCATAAGAGCAGGGTTTAGTGTGATCCTCTAAGCCAGAATTTAGGGTGCTAGCCACACTTCTTTCCCAAAACTGTTTTGTGTATAGAGCTACTCTAGCAATTTTAAACCCATGCATTTCTAGTTTTGCTCCTCTAGTATGTGCTTTTTGTGTACAGCCTAAGAGAGCCACCTGCGTCTTTTTTCAGCGTAGTAACTTAAATGGTTTTGGTTTGTGGTTAAAGAGTCTTTGGAAACCCTGCACTTCAGAGATTCCCACGTTTTCCAGGAATTCCGTTTCCAGTTTCACCCAAGTCCTAGCCTGTAGCTTTTTTTTTTTTTTTTTTCCTTCTCAAATCAGCTGAACTTGCCTTTGGTTTTTACAACTGCCACAACCCCTCCATGTTCCCAGCATTAATATTGTTGGCTGATGCAGGGAAATATGGACATAGTCCTACTGCAGATTGCAGTGAAAACTGAAACTATGACCTTTTTGGAGAGGGGGGGAAATCTTGCAGTATTTGTAACCATGAGTCTGTCTCTAGGCAGTATAGCTGGCTCTGAAGAAATTTCCCTATGTGTATTTTCCCTCTTATGCATTATTAATGCTGCTTTTTAGATTCAATCTAGTTTCCTTTTTTTTTTTTTTTTTTTTTTTTTTTTTTTTTTTTTTTTTTCCCACATT
>VXAD01009553.1:1522539-1546392 GCA_013399195.1 Dicrurus megarhynchus
TTTTTTTCCCCAATACTTCTGTTTACTTTCCTATCCGGACTCTAGCTAGCTGCTTTGGCTGGCTGATGGAGACTGCTGTTCAGAAACTCATCATCCCAGCAGGATTCACTGTTCCTGAAGCACCATCTCTGCTGCTGGGGGAAGGGCAGTGCCCTTCCCAGGGTTGAGTCAGCAACAGCTGTGGTAAATACTTTTCAAATGAAAATATTTTTAAATATATCTTGAAGTGCTAAAGTGCATCTAGATTACAAAAGACAAATTCAGATCTAAAGGAAAGAAGTGAAATGTCATTAATGTTGATAAAGCGAGACTCAGATAAATTTAGGTATTTTGTATCCTTTTCATTCCATTCCAATCTGGTGAAATGTCTTAGTCATGCTCCGGAGGTAAATTTATAACTCAAACCACAAATAAACCAAACCAAACCACCTCACTTTTTTAATTTTAAGCCATTTCAAATTAAAACCATGTTAGCTTCATGAATACTACCTCTAAAAAAATTCTCAGTATTACTCTCTGCACTGTTTCTACTACCTGCTACCTTTTATGACCATCACAAAAATGATCAGCAAATCATTTGATCTCATCTAGGGAGGAATGTGACTGAAAAGATCCATTCTGGATGCCTTGAGAAAGATCCTCATTCACGAAATGACTTGTAATATATGCTTACCCCAGTATTGTCATGTTCTGAATGATATTAGATGTTACCTTAGTAAGTCTGAGGCCTGAAATATTTTAAGTAAATGCTGACAAAAGAGAGAAAAACAGAGTGATTAGAAACAGTCAAGGAAGAAACATAAGTGATTTCTGTCTTGTCTCATTTTTCTGATTGTTATTTCCTTGAGTATACAAACCTAGATCCTCTACTTAACAATATATTTATGGTTAACAAAGTTCTTGTGCTAATGGACTGCAACAGATAAAATTTAAAAACCCTATTATAAACAAGAGAGCGGAGATTGCTATCACGTGTGTTAATCAGCTGGAGTACAGCCCTTGACTCTCTTATTTGGAATTGAAGTCTCCCACTGCCTGTGTCCAGCCTCCCGACTCTTCTGGAATAAATCTTCTGCCTTACAGATGATAAACTGCTGATCTCTCTTTCTTTGGGTAATCCGTATGACTAAGGCCTTCGTGCTTCTTTGAAAACACTCTCCCTCTTGAAGCTGGTTCCTTGGCACTAAGCGCTTCATACGTGTTATTTTACAATTAGGAATGTAATTGTATAGAAGTACAATATTAGCTGACTAGTTTATAATATGAGGAGGGCTTCAAAAATGTTATTATATTTCATAATTTTTTTTCTCATCCCTGTCCTAATTCCTTATTTTGCAAAACACGCATCCTATTCTGCCCGTTGCATTGTGTTATTTCTGTTAGCAATTACATCAGCTTAGGTTGGAGATGTCAGCATAGCATCAACGTCAGGTGGAGAAAGCTGGTTGTCTTTTGAGCAACAGCACACCATAGGTTGTTTGAATTAGGATATTTCAATAATAGTACAGCTGTGCCACCAAGCTGAAGTATGTCACCTTGGTAACATGCTTAGTTTTCATCAGCCTTAGATCCTTTATTAACTCCTGAGCCCAGTTTTAGCTGATTTTGAATAAAATTCACTGTGGCACGGGACCAGCTCTTTCTCCTCTCATTTAAGTGAAATCCGTATTTCTCTTTATGCCTCAAATAACTTATTTTCTTGTCATACCTAAATTAATCACACAGGTACCACAGTGTCCACATTAGAAAAGGATATGTATTCCAGATTTTTTTTTTTTTAAAGCCCATAGTTTCAGTGGCATTTTCTGAAGGATCTTTAATAGAGGTCTTTTTCATTCAGACGGAACTTCTAGTATTTTTTTTCATAGTGCACATTTGTATTCAAAATTGCTCCAGTCTTTCCAATACTACAATGAAAGATTGCAGAGGGATCAGAAAATGTGTGTATCCTTAGCTATCAGTTTTGTAGATTTTCTTTTCAAAAAATGTTCAAATTTTATACAGGATATACTTTTAAATGTCACAGTTTTGTTCAGAGAGAAATTAATCAGAAATTTAAAAATCATCACTGCATCAGTAAGAAAGGGATCAAACTTTTTTTAAAAGTAAATTTACAATTTTTAACTAATCTCTGTTCTTTAAATGGATACTTTTCCTGTCTTTTTATGTAAGAACTTTTAATATTATCAGTAAAATTAAAATAAAGCCTTTGTGTTTCCACATGGCTAATATTAATACAAGAATATAGAAGATATATATTATATAAAAGTAGGATTTATTTATGTAAAATGTCTGCATTACTGAACATGTATCTAGAGGACAGGAATGTGGTGTTTCTTCATTTGGACATTATGATGTAGGACTCTGGCTTTAAAAGAGGCTTGATTAAAAGAAAGAATATAATGAAATTTTTGGTTTTGTTGTGATACAGAGCAAATAATTTCAACTCGATGTTAGCCTTTCACAAAACTAAGGAACATGTAGGAGCTACCAAGTCCAAGTTCTCTTGTTTTACTGTGGGAATTAGATGTTACTGTATATAAATTACCAAAGAGTTTTGGCTCTCCATTTTCAGTATTCTGAAAGAAAGGGTGGGAAAAACAAAGGTAATTTTTAAGAAAAACTGTACTTATAATTTTATGTGATAGTGAAACCACAGTGCTGGTTTCTAACCTCAGTCGAGGGTGACGTTTGTGCTTGACAAGTACTGATTTTTTATAAGCAGAGATTTAAAACTGCATATGCAAAAAGGTTCTGTTCAGATCGGCATCATTGTGTGAGAAAAGGGCTTGTATTTCACACTCTGTGAATGTTGTTTTCTGATCCTGAGACAACATGGGCTCTGAAATTTGAGTCTCTTGCATCTAACTTACAGATACAGTAATAGCACCCTTTTTACAAAAAGAAAGAATTATAAACATATGACTGCATGGTTATAACAAAAAATAGTAATATAGAAGGCAAATACATTTGGCAGACTCAAATATTAGCAGGAGACAAAGATGAAAACAAGAAGATGCTTTTGGTGCCTATGCTGTTGTATGCTTTGAATTATGTCATGATTTACATTTGATACATAGAATAATGACTGATTTTTTAGCCTTCTTTTTTATTTAAAAAATACTTTTATTCATTATGTGCTAAAGGGATGTTGACCACTATAATACAATTAATCTGAGATGTTTGTTGAATTATTTTTATCTGCAGTCTTAAGAACATAAAGTGTATGAATAATGAACTTATGAAAAGTTTATTTTTACATAATTATACCTTAAACTTTAATGGTTAATAAAAAACTTCTAATGGCATGAATTGTAAAGTATTGCTATAAACAAAAAGTAAATGAGCTTTTACATTAGAAAAACTGATAGCAATCCCATTTAGCCATAAAATTCAGGAAAAAAAACCCTAATTTTTCCAGGGATCTGTAACTGAATCAAATTCTTTAAATCCTGAAACTTATATTATTCTTCCATTCCTTTATAAAATAAGTAAATATATGGGAGAAGTAGGGAGGGAGAGAGAGAGAAATTTACCTAAATCTCCCAGCATAAGTTTAGGATTATGACTACTCTGTCATTTAGGAACTGGAAAACAAATGTAAAGGTACACATCCCCTGAAAAAAAAAAAGATTGTCCTTTGTAATTTTTTTTCTAAATTCAGGCTCAGTTTTTAGTTTTGTCTGGTTTCAACTGTAATAGCAAGTATTTTTTTCCCTATTTTACAGTGGGCAATCCAATAAAAAAGGGAATGGAACATAGTCATTAAAACAGTCTGTGTTCTTATTTTAAATGGCAAAATTCCTCAGGCCATGTTATCACGAAAACCTGTGTATTTTTATTTTTTTTCACTTCCTCCCCAAAAAGAAAAAAGTTCTTCATGGTTTCCTTTTCATGCTTTTTTTTTTGACTTCTGAGTGACCAGTGTGATACTGAGAGCATACCTTAAGTGACTGATCCAAACAGATAGTTCTTAAAAAGCAAGCAGCTTTCACTTCCTCCCTTAAGAGCTGATGGCTCTTCTGGGTGAATCACTTAAACCCTAATATTTTCAGATTTAAAAATGTTGCTAATCTAAGATGAATCATTAGACTGATATTCAGATGTCATGAACAAGTTATGTGCATTTCTTAGATGAGCCTTTAGAGGTAACCACTCTGGGAGGACATTGGGTTCGTGTGACAGAGCAGCACTGGACATGGTTTTGCTGCAGTCCATGCTTCCAGGTGCTGCCAGGCTGAGATAGACACCTTTTTTCCCCCAGTTTGGGTGAGTCTTTTACCTACTCTGTATGTTGACTGACTCCTCAGTGAAATAAAGACAGTAATATTCTAGGTGTTAAGCCTGGTGTTAAAAGCCTGTTTTCTCAAACAACTGCTAAAATGGACTTTGCTATAGTCATAGTTAATAATAGTACTGGTAATAGTCATAAGGAAGAGAATGTTATTTTGTGAAGATGTTTGTTTTGACTTTCTTTGTCTGGAATGATAAAGGGTATTCACAGTGATAGTATTTCAGTGACTGATTTTACTGAATCTGTATTTATCATGGTCTTTGAAAAATAAGTAATGGCATGAAGTCTTTGTATGTATTTGAATCTATGTATTAAAAAAGAGGCACAACTCATTGTTCAGCTCAGGTGAAGACTTCATTGTAAATGGTAATCAGCATCAGTTGGGTGTGTATCTTAAAACTTTAAAGAATTTTTCTGGGACATCACCTCTTTTTCACATGTGCTAAGCACAACTGCAAAACCTTTAGTCTTGTCTCTTGGAAAAACATGGTTACTTTTGTGGTGTTGGCTCAACATTTTATTTCCTGTCACTACAATGTTAGGTTAGCCATTTAATAAAAAGCACTTGAAATTCCTAGCAACTCATCAAATTTGATTATGATGAAATGTATTCTACTGTTTTTTATGTTTAGTGTAAAACTAATTCTTATGGAATAATTTTTGATCCAGAAGAATTAAAATTTCTATTAGAAATACCATCAGAGCTTTAATCATAGTAGCATAACTGCAGTGTGGTAAAAGATAAACCAAAGGAGTTTGCAAATTCCTGTGAGAGCTATGCTATGCACAGGACAGAGGGATGAATGGATAGACAGATAGGTAGCTAGGTGCATATCAGACATTATGAGGTATAATTGCCATAGAGCAAAGGAATGTGTGGTATGAAATTAGATGCATGTGTTAATGAAGTAGGGAAACGGTATACATTTAAGAGTTGTTCATCTTTCATTCACATGGATGTGTAAATACACAGAATAATAGTACCTGACAAAGAGCTAAGAGGAGGGTTAACATCCAGTATGAGGTGGAGTGTTTAATGGATGAACTTAAAAGCAGATAACAATATAGCATCCCATGTATACTTTCATAATTGCGCGTTCCCCCAGAGATAAAGGATATCATTATCAGCGGCGCCTGTCCTAAGAAACTTGGCAAGGTTATGATTGTTTGTTACAGCTTTGGTTATATTAACATACACATTAATATTTATAAATATTTGATGTCATGTTAATTTTTCATATAAGATGATTTATGTAATGCTGCTGTGCCCTGTTAGAGGGCATTTGCAGTGTGCTTCATAAGGGAAGAGAATTGATGCATGTTCTTTAAGAGGACTTGCCTGTGTATTACAGTGCTCACAGTGCATTATTCTGGAGAACAGTGATTTAAGGATAAATTATCTGAATTGCAGATACACTCCATTAACATTTTAAATAAAAGATAAAGAAAAGACCACTATAGGAAATAAAACAGTAATATCAACATGGGGTAGGTGGGTAGGGGAGTGTTCTCCTAAATAGTGAGACTCCTTGGTTTGACCTACATTCCAAGACCTTTTTTTGTATATTGGGAGAAATTAATAATTATATTCATGACATAGTTATAGACATTTGGGTGGAAATTCTGCATCAAATTTGCAAATAATTATTGAAGAAATAACAATTATAGCTTATATAGATATAGATCTCTCCATCCTTTGGTGACAGAGATAGGTTACTATAAATCCAGCTGCTAGAAAACATAAAATTTAGCTATGTCTAAAGCAGTAAGTATAACTTCAGAAGTGACAGAGATGTAAGTACTTATGCTGTTCAACTGGACTATTTCTCACTAATAACTGGAAGCACAATCACAAATTATTGAATCTGTGAATTAGTGGATACACAAGTGCAATGAAAGGATAGTGTATCACAAAATGTAGGGGGGTTTCTTTTGACAAATGTAGCTTCTTCATTTGGCAAATACAGTTTTGTTTGGCTTATTCATAATACTTCACACTTACAGAAAAAGTCCTACAGGATATTTTGTTAAACAATAAAATGTGCATAATAGGAAATCTTACTGCAGCACATTACCTACTAAGCCTTTGGGAAATGGACAAAATCCCTATTTGTGCATTCCCATGGACTTGCAAGTTTAGTGCAGTAGTATCACATAATGTATTTGTTCAAATATGTATTCTTCTGCAGAGAGCCACATTATTGATCGATTTACTTTACTTTTTTATATTTGGGTAATGAAACAAAAAGAATAAGCAAACAGTTAGGAAAAAAAAAAACCGCAAGAGTTATTTATATTATTTTTTGTTAATTTGTTGACCATGTATTTAAAGTCACTTGCAACTTCAAGAACTGCTGTATACTGATGTAATACTTTGTTTAGTTGTCTATAATATATGGTGTTAATATTGGGCTGTTTCATTGACAGAATGTAATTTCAAATCCAGACTTCATAAAAATGTTGCTTTGAATGATTCAAAGTCCCAGGCTTCTGAAATCCTGCACACTCCTGTGGGACATAATCCTAGGAGGATCTGCAGGGTGCTGCCACATCCCTAAAACAAGTAGCAATAAGCATCTTCCTGACTGAGTCAGCAGAACTGAGTTTTGTTTTCTACCCTCCAGTTACCAGACCTCCAAAATTGCTCAGCTGATTCTCCATAAAAATTGATATCAGGATTTAGTAGAAACTAGTCTACTAGCTCCAAGTTAGTAAAATATTCTTGTAGGTCTGAGTGCAAAACATTCATTCATTACCCTAAAAAAAATTCAAATCTTTGTGGGGTTTTTTTTAAGGTTGTAGATTATAAAAAATAACTAAGAATAACTCCCAAAATATGAATGGAATGTATTAATGAGCTCTAATTGCAGAAGTTTAAGGTGATAAGGAACTATGATTCTTTGATTTGATAATTCCGTCACAGCGGCAGTCATCACTTGTCTTAAATTTAAGGTATTTTGATTTTGTCTTTTGGATAGTAAGATGTGCAGTTACACTGTGATTGGTAGGGAGTGGTGCCTCCAGTTTCTGGCTCTGCCTCTCAGCTTTTCTGTGTTATTTCAGGCCAGTTATTTAGGGTGGCTGTCTCCAACTTCATGTCCTATTTTACATATGTCTACTCATTACTCATCTGCTTTAATCTAGTTGTGTGAACAACTTCTGTAGCTTTTACAGAGGCAGCAATCACAGAAAGCAACTCATCGCTTCTGAAATGGGACACAGTGTCCATTTTTTTTCCATTCCTTGAGTAGAAGTTGAGTATGAAAAATTCCAGCTTCACTATGAAGCGATTTTTTGTGATAATAAAAATGAAATTTTGGAAGTCAGGATATGCAGAGAATCCCCTAGCTCTGCCATTGTAGGATACCAATCCATTCTTTTGAGATAGAATGATCCCACAAAAGCACCATCTTTTTTCCTGCTGCTTCTGAGGGATTTCCTGACTGAGGAATTTTTTTCTCAATGTCTGTCACCACAACACTTTCAAATCAAGGTACAAACAATCGGAAAATATAAATAAAGTATTATTTCAGAACTCAGAAATTACAAAACTGGATCTTTCAAAGAGTGAACATGATGGATGAATAATTTGTTTCTGAGACATGCCCTACAGTTTTTCTTACTAGATAATTTTTTTACATTATAATTTCTATTATGAATCTTTTTATAAATTATTACATCTATAAAGTAGGTTTTTAACACAAATGGCACTGGTTTGGTTGCACATCAGCATTTAACAGTTGGCAATCTGTTCCAGGTTAGTTAATCTGGAAACAACAATAATGTTTTATATCTTGTAGTCAGCACTTGATCAAAGTAACAGCAGTATATGGGACCATTTGCCCAGAGGGAAAGAAAGAAAACTAAAGATTTTATCTCAATATGGATGTTTCGAAAACCATGTCTTTATAGCTTCAGACTGAATTGTTAAAATATATTATCTGCGGAATTTCTGTGGAAGATATTTTACAAGTAGTGTCAAAAGAAAGGCTTGTTATCAGTCTTAGCAACAGAAAGCCAATGCATTTTTTTTCACACCACTCCGACTGCCCATGTCATGTATCCGTGCTTTGCTGTAAAATCTCTGGAATCTCTATAACCTGCACCACAATTACCCAAACATCCACCTTGGTTAACTGCAAAGTCTTTTGGCTTTTGAAGTCAGGTGATAGGATTTCACTTTAAATCATGGATGTGAATGAACAGTATCTCTTGATTTTGGGGCCATCTGTTTTTAAAGCATTGCCTCTGCTTGTCCTATGAAATATGAGCACATCTTCAAGACCAAATCTATATTATTACACAGATTTTTGCCTTCGAGAATAATACTTTGATGAATTTGTGATTGGATTTGGTCAACAAAATTTATAACCTTTTAAAATAAAGTAAAATAAAAACCTGGCAGCACTTTGACCCAGAATTGGATTATACAATGTGGTGATGAGTATGCTGAAAGTGAGAGTACTGGATTTAGGCTGCTATTTCTTAAGCCCTCTTTTCAATTTTCAATACCAAATGAGAATTTCATCAGAGTTAACTACCGTGGAAGGGGAGGGTGAGAAGAAATTATAGAGAATCTCTGGGCTGGAACATGATTAAGTAGTCATACAATACAGTAACTGAAACGACAGTGGACATTAATTGGCCTTCTCTGTGGGAAATGCCAGTATGGGCAGAGGATGCTGACAGTGAGAAGAAATGGCACATCTGTACAAAATATAAGCACATATTGTCTAATGAAAATCTTATAATAAGTTTGATCATTTGTAATGTTAAGATTGATTTATGCAGGGTTTAAAAAATAAATCTAAGTTAGGCCAAATGTTATTAGTATTGTTAGAAGAGTATTTCGCACAAAAGGCAAGTGTAAGGAAAAATTAACAAAAATATTGTCATCGGGTTTTTTGGACCACTAAAAACTCTTGTTCTTAATCACATATTTCACTGATGAAATCCTAATGTTTGCTACAAAGAATATGCAAGGGCTACACTTTATTAATTTTCATTACCCAAGTTGTGAGAAATTCAAACAATAAACAAAAATCATATATAATGACAAATACACTGAATAATTAGAGGGGAAAAAATCTACATAGACCTTCAGTTTTGTTAATACCAAAGCATAGCATTTGCAATATATGTTTGCATGGCTTCTAGCCTTTTAAGCTTCTAAGTGCTGAAAGCCTGCCTGATGGGTGATCATAGCTGTGTGTTGGCAGTAAGAGGAGCCAAGGAGGCACACTCCATGCTTTAGCTATGAGCATGGAAGCAAGAATCCCATGTTCTGCGTAGTGTGAAGCACAACAGTATCATTTCAGTTAGCAGCTAATTTCAGACTTTAAAAATTCACACATGTCAAGAGAAGTGATTCAGTAAAACTTTCTTGTGTGTCGTTTTTTGGGTTTTTTTAGTTGTAATACTGGGCAGTAGGTAGAATTTAAGATATCCAGGTAAGATAGATGTAGCAGAGTGCACTGGAGAAAAGAATGCGATAAAACTATTGTTGAGAAGTTACAATCCAAGTGGTTATTCTGTAAGGGAGAACTTCACCAACTGATGATAGACAGAATGGAGATTCTTTCCAGCAAAGAGCGGTCGGAACCTGTCCTTAATTTACAAAATAAAAGGTGGATTAGAGTCCTACAGTATAACAGACTAAATGTTGGTCACAGCAATGAAAGGAAGACAATAAGTATACAAAATAGCAATACTGTTTTAAGCAATGGGTGGTTTTAAAAATTCATTTAAATGAAATATTCTAGTGAATAGAAACACTGCAAGTGCTCAGTACTCAGTACAAATCACAGTAAAATACAAATACCAGTAAAATATTTAACATTTCATTATAAAATGGTAATATATACTGTAAAAATACACAAACATGGGTTATTAATGCATTGATGGAAAGGCATCCAGCTATAACTGACATTTCTATACAACAGCAACAAGAAAGGTGACTAATTCCTTGTATAAACTTAGGAAAAATGTTTTGAAGTAGGAAAAATCGTTAATGGAGCCATGGCAAGGCAAATTTAAAAACTGGTTCTTTCCACAGCATAACTTTTGGATAGATTTTTATTAAGTATTTTTTAAAGCTGCTGCTAGTACAAAGTCGAGTAACTAGTAACTGATACAAAGTGAGATTAGTAAAGCCATGCTATTTCATTCTAACCTAAGTGTTTGAAATTCTCAGCTAACTTATATTAGTCTTCTCTTCAGCTGAATTGGTTCATTCATTTATTTATTTATTCTAGATTTATTTTTTCTTGTTTAGGAAGGGTTTGGTTTGGGTTTTTATTTTTTGGGGTTTTTTTGTAACAAATATTAAATATTCAGATTCTCGCTTGTTATCGTGATATCTATTTGTTTTGCTATAAGCTATACCACATATAATGTGGAAATTCAGACATAGGTGGGGGGAGGCCAAATTTAAGCAGCGTTCAGTATAGTGTGAAAATTAGCCAGCGTGTTGGAATGCTTCCTCTAATTTCATCAGTTATTGTGCTCTGACTCACAAGTCACCACAGCTAATCAAAGAAAGCCCCATAATGAAACTCTCATTTCTCTTCCTTGGCAAACACAGGGCAAAGCAACAATCTGGCCAAACAAAACAAGGAAGGAGGATCAGGAGAATAAAAAGCCCTAGCAGAGAGAAGGATATAGCATTTTGAACACTAGCATTTTGAGCACGTGGTTAGATACATTGTTTTTAGCACTGTAAGCACTGCTGATACTTTTCCTCTTATTCATTCAGTTCTTCCTCTAGACACTTTCACAATGATACAGAATATATATTATTCTATCTTTTATTTTCCACCACTTGTAGAAACATAGCTAGGAATATTGTATCTGATATACAATATATTCTACTGAAAGTTTGTGTCAAAGTAGTGAGCGATTATACATAAAATATTCAAAAGAGTAACTTATTTTATCATTTGGCGAGCTAAATTGCAAAGCTTCTTCTAGAAAAAGTGTAAGATACTACAAACTAAGCAATCTCAAACCTGTCTGCTCAGTACTAAATGTTTGGCACAGCTGAATGAGAAAATTGCCTGAAAAGGTTTAAAACCAACTAATTTTGAATATGTTTCAAAAATTTGACTGCTTTCCTGAAATATTTGTTTTTCTTTCCTTAAGAATTAAATTTAAAAATTAAACCTACTTTCTACTAGGCTACCTCCTTCCATTTTGCAACATTCAGAGTTAGTGCAGAAGACAAAGATTTTAAGTCACTTCTGTGTAGTTAAGTGAAGGCTAAAATGGTCCTAGAAAATCTTTTGCTTATTTTCTGGTTCTTCTGAATTAGATGGGTTAGAATGATGCCACAAGGGCTACTCAAAGAGCCAAGGTTAAGTTAAATCACTTCACTGATACTGGTACACTGTAGAAATTTCTTTTAATGCAAACCTGACCAGCTGACAACCAGCAGCAGTGAAGAGGTACAGGGGAGCTAAGGACCAGATAATGTCCCCTGCTGGGAAGGAAATGTCTTCTTTGGAAGGTGAGGTTTCTGAAGATACTGTCTGAACTAAGTATTTCTTATTTAAAAATTGAAAAAAATTCATCTCAGCCATTCTGTCTAGTTTCTGAAAGGACACTTGATGATGAGCAATGGAATTTAAAATAAAAAGAGTTTTCTTTCTCAACTGTAGTCTGTCTGCTGGTCCCAGCACAGTCATATTTTAGTGAGCCGATGCCCACACATCTCCTGTGGTCAATTAAAGTGTAAAACTGAAGAGAAAGTATTGCAAGTATGAGAGAGCAGTAAGAGGAATTGGAGGTGGACAAAGCTGTGGAAAAAAGTCCAGAGCTCAAGGAAGGTGGATTTGTGTCTGACGTGTGAACTGGAGGGGATGTACTTTGGGAGACCTAGTGAATGTCCTCAGGGAAGCTGACTGAGTGATCACTGATTTAGTCTGATGTCCAAACAGAAAAAATAAAGAGAGGACAGGACTGTTTCAAGTAGAACTGAAACAGAATAATGGAGAGGTTTAAAGTGACCAGGGAAAGAGAGTGTGAATCAGTTTGCTAATGCAAACTTTTTTCTTTCCAAGTCAAGAATGAAAAGTCTTCCTTCAATTTGAGTATTTAACTTTGGTTAGCATTTTACTTTCAGATTTGGTTGAGTTTTTTTCCCCTAAGAACGGCGTTTCAATTTGAAATTTGATATTTATTTTATTGTAACATATTCCAAAGCTAAGCATTTAAAAGAAACTGATACCTGAAACTGAATAGAAAGAGAATAGAGAGAAGTTCCTTTCATTAGTCTACCATCTTACGAATTTATTAGTTGAAAAAGATTTGTTGACTTAAGGCTAAAATTTCTTAGTCCTTACTGTGAGCTAATGTTTATCCATCAAATAAGTTTTTCATTTTTATGGTTTTTTGCTCAGAAGTTATAAGGATAAAATAAATTAATATTAAAATTTGCGAAACTATATTCTATACGTAAGAGTCAGTGAACTGTGAGTGCCTGTGAAATATTATTTCTGTGGTGGTGTTGCATGATTTAATTAAACAATTGCGTTATGCACAGAGTGGCCCTCCTATAGAAATGAACCACCAGTTTGTACCGAGTGGGTTTTCCTTAGAATCTTTTCTCCTTAAGTTGAAAACTATTACTTTATGTTCGTGATGGATTGCAAGGCCAAAGGTGATTTCCTGGTTAGGAAATACAACATGTCACCTGATGAACACAGCAATCAGTTTGCATCTGCTAAAGGTTTTTATGTGGTTAGGGGTGAGCATCTCAAGCCCAGTGTTCACAGTTGGCTCTACTGGGCTAGGTGTTTCCTGGAAACATTGACAATGCCGTGCAGCACAGTGCTGTCAGTCTCGGGCCTACTTGTGGGATTCAAATTAGGCACACAGTATTTCTGTGCTATTGAAACAATTCTAGAGTTTGAATTCTGGGCCCCAATAGGTTTCTTTTCAATGTAAAATCCTAAAACATCATGTCCACCTTAGCACAGAACTGCCTGTGACAGAACTGATAATGTTTGCATAGAATTCATCAAAGTCCAACTCCTTTTTATTCAGTGCATAATTCTTGTGGAATTCTAAGGAAGATCAGGCAAAATCTATTGAATGTAGGGGATAAAACTAAGTAGTGGTTAACTACCTTTCCTCTAAATAAGATTGGCCTCTACAAAAGCTTAAGTATTTGATCATTGGAGTATCCTTATATCTAAAAGCAGGATAAAGAATTACAGTTACATGGGCAGCCTTGATTATTAATGTCATTGGTTGATTTTTGATGGATTCAGCAATCTCATTGCTCTTTGCATATTGCTTCTTATTTTAGGGTGTACTAAGTATATGTGTCAAAATAGCTTGGAATTTACATGAGGATTAACACATGCAGATGCACTTCCTGAAGCCACAGTAGTCCTTACACATATAGAAAACAGAAAAATGAGGAATATTATCAGCAGAGACATGGAACCTATTATCAAATTACCAAAGGAAGTGGTGTGTGAATTTGATTATTGCCAATGTTGTTACTTATTTGTATTGCCATGGCTTCGATGAGCACTCAGACTGTGAGAGCTCTCAGACACGCTGCATTAGACGTAGCATAAATGGAAAAAGACTTTTCCTGCTTCCAGGGAACTCTACTATCTAATCATTAAACAAAAGCAACAAGGCAGTGCAGCTAATGGCAGCACAGCAGCACAAGGAGTACTGGTCAGCACAATTGCAAATACTGTCCAAGCTTTTTGAACTTACCCTGGGAAAGAAAATCTCTAAGAATAATTTCTCCCAAGTATGAGAGGAATCGTGGGGGAAAAAAAAGCAGAGATGCATTTCAAACTTTAGGAGCTGGCAACAGCTACTGGTATCATATGCCAGGTTGACATGGGTGTTGAGCTCTTGACAGGAAGAAAGCGGTGACTGGCAGGATGGAAAAGGGCAACTGGAGGATCCTTAAAATGAAGATGAGTAGCTTAAGTTTGGTAGTAGAGAAGAGGCTGCCAGAGGAAGAAAGTGCTATTGCCACAGTACCCAAAAGGGCCAAAGTGGCAGGCTGTACAAATACAGCCTTCGGAGCAATACTCGAGAAAGTCATAAGCCAAATAAAACTGAATCAATAGGTGTTTTTATCTAACTTTTTTAGATTTCCATGATAGAATTCTTTCTGACAGACACTACAAGTTTATTTTATTACAGGTTCTGAGATTATTTTGAGAACTATTCATTTTGTAATGGAAAAATAAAAATGCAGAGCTCTAGTTTTGCCAGCACATGAGCTATAGATTTCTTCTGCCGCTTCTTTATCATTTTCCATTTCTTTATGACTGGTGTAAGAACAGAAAAGCTGTATTTTTATAATGTGCATATGCAAAGGGTTTCACTAGTTTTCTACAAGTACAGAATATTTAGGAAAGAGGAACTATAGCAGTGTGCTTTAGAAAGCTTCCAAGAAGATTTATGTTGTAAAATGAAGCTGCTTAGAACTATTTCATTTTCCATTTTGCCTTTTTGCAAGTCCTGTTCACAGAATGGTGGTACAGCTTCTCTCTGAGTTGGCAAACGTTAGAATTGGCATTAGTGCTGAACTGGGATTTAGGTTTTCTAAGATTCAACCCTTTTGTCTGAATTCAGGGACTTGCTGTGGTATCATCAACACATCATAAATGTTCAGTGGTCCGATGACAATTTTGGCTTTTAAAAGATCCTGCCATTTCATCTTCTAGTGAAAGCTTTGATGAATGCACTATTGTGGAGATAATATAATTCAGGAGAAGTAATGTAGAATCAGTATGCTCTGTGCAATTACACTGCCATGACATCAGCAGCACAAACATTGCACTGCTATGGTAGGAGCTGAGAACTGAAAATATGAAGATAGGGAAAGCAAAAGTATGTTTTCTGTTGTCACCCTCCATTCTGCTTCATTTTTCTGTATTTAAATTCTGTAAAAAAAGGAAACAGAAAGTACTCATACATCTAGAAATTGTGGGTGTTTCAACATCACCTCAACTAATATAGGTGGTGTTTAATAGGTAACTGAAAGAAAACACAAACAGAAGGTCAAAAGCATATGATGGGAGGGACTACACCAGTCCAAATTTATGTCAGTCTCAAAACTGTATCCACTGTTGGTGGTTCTCTAATGCTGAGGTGAAATATGTAAGAGTACAGAGTCCCACTCAAAGTGCAATGTTTCTGCATGTGCATATGGAATTCACGTTCTGAATATGAGATGAATATCACAGAGTCCAAGTTTACATCACTTTAAGTGGCTGAAGTCAGTTCTGTTCTAAAATGCTGTTTGAGGTCAGAATTCTACTGTAGACAGTTTGTGTGTGTAATTATCACTGAAGACATTTGGAGTTTCCATATTTGGTTCCTAGTGCTTTAAGAACTCTCTATATTCAATTCTATTTATTTCAGTTTCTAAAACAAACAAGCAAAACAGAATTGTATTTTTAATGTGTCATGAACTTCTTTCAAGCCATAAACACACTTGAACAAAAAGGATTTGGAAATCCAGAATGAGGATAATCTGTACATCCTGAAATTGCGTAAATGTGAAAAATTGAGTTCTGGTCTAGCAGAGCTGGTAAAAGGGCACCAATATTAGCATCTGTGGTAAAGTTTCTGATTGCTCTATCTATATTTATCAATGCTTTTCTGTGTCACTTCCTTGGTTTTCCTAAATGGAGCTCTCTCTTGAGAGGATTGGCTTTCTGCATTCTATTTCTTGTAACTTTTTAGAAGGTAAGGCTGATAGGCTGTGATGCCATTAACGTGCCATATTAACAGAACTCTTGGTTATAGCTGCCATAATATTGCCATAATATCCGTCTGGCAACGGAGGGAAGGATTAAAACAGGATCTCTGCCTAGTAAACTAGGAGTTACCGTACTCTTCCATCTTCATACCTGCTGTCTGGACAGGGCTGTGGTTCCAGATCTGACCTGCTCTTTATCTGTGCCCTTGCTCCACAGAATTGTAGGTAAGGAGCCATGAAGCCTGGAGGAAGGGGAGCTTACATCTTGCTTTCTGAGTAGCACTTCTCCTCTTCCTAAGTTCCTCCATCAGCATATTGCCCTGCTTTTCATGAACAGAAAGGAGACCCCCATAGTTGTTAACAGCCTGTGGGGCTCCACAGGTGGTTATACCAACATATGTAGCATAATAGCATATCAATACAGGAAATCAGCATTTTCAGCCCATGCTCTTTTCTTTCCCACAAGAATCTTGGTTTGAATGCCTAGGGATAGAACCCATTTCAACAACAACAAATAATTTTTTAAAGAAAAAATCTTTCAATAAAAAGTTACATTCCATTGCCATGGAAACACGTAATGAACCCTACAAACAGGGTTCAAATAGGATATAATGCTGATGAACACAGATCCAAGCCCAAGTGTACTTGCATAAATTAATCCTTAATAATAATACACCATTTATATTGCTATAAGTGAGATGTTCTGAGAATATATGCAAAGTAACTATGTAAGAAAAGAAAACCACATTTATTTTCTCTGATTAGCTGATATGGTTGGAAAAAGGACACAAGCTTTCAGATACAGAATTCCTTCATCAGAATCCTCTACAAGAAATGTTAGGAAAGTGTTTCCAATAAAAAGTAAGATAACACTTGGCAGGGAAAGTGAATATATATGTTTATATTTTTTAAGTTTATAAATAAGCACTGAAACATCCAAAGCTTCTGTGACATAAAGGGGAAAAAAAAGAGCTCTATCTTGAAGCTGAAAAGACCCAGAAAGTTGTGAACTGAACTGGCTTTTTTATGGTATAAAGTTCCATAGGGTCTGTGTGTACACAGAGAGGTTGTAGCCCCATGGTAAATGTGTGATGTGCCTGTGTAAGGCTCAATAATCCAGCTCTTCTGAGGCAACTCCTGTGATTCCAAACCTCTGAGCCACTTCAAAGAACTTCTGTTTTAAAAAGTATCAAAGACATGCTGGGAAAAAAAAAATTATCCTCTGAATAGAGGACAGTACCTGTCCAGTGGTTCTAAAGAAAAGTAACTGGCATTGTATGGAGTAGGCAATATTTAGGCCACAACAAATACTCAGTTTAGCATTTGCAGTCCCATGGCATACCAAGGCCTTTGTAGTATTAGAAAAAGAAAGGGAGAATTCCCTCTGCCAGATAAAAATCAGTGCTTGTTTCTGGTGCTGAACATCCACACTGCTATTCAGGAAACAAGAAAACCTCTTCCCAATAACCTAGAAAACACAAGACTTAAACACAAAAGTATGTTAACTCTTTTGAACAAAACCAAAATTTTTAAAAAACCCACATTATTTTTAGGTTTGAAGGGTTTTCTGTTGTGGAAGAGATATGCATGAGCCCTTTACAAGCAGAAGAATACCAAGCATAGTTTAACAAGCAGAGTACATGTAATAGTCCAAATATGATAGATGTTGTAACAGCACTCACTTGGAGCGATCTGCCCACCTCCGTCATGACTTTAATGTTTTGTGTATATCAATAAAACCAATGAGCCTGAGTATTGTGTGCTTTCCTTTCTGGAAGACAAGGCACCAGCATGAGTTTTTAATATATGTACATGTTTTTTATAAACAACACATACATTAGTGAAGATATTTCAGGACCTTGTGGTGCAGCCTTTCTGAGCTAGGGCAAAATTATTAGACTTCAAATTTTCATTTGTAGGAAAGTCCTGTAAACACCTTCAGCTACTATTTATTTTTAGGCTGCTACAATTATGCCATATATGATTATTAGGGTTAACAGGACCATGGCTAATGGAATCAGTATCATGGCTACAGCAAGCTTTGTGAATTCTCCCTGCCAGTTTTCTGCATAACTACACTTGTGTCACTCACACAGCACAGGGGTACTCTAACAATTAATTGTAAACCAGAGGGAAACTTTTAATGGACCTCTTCTTGAGATCTCCTGTTAAAAAAAGAAAAGTTCCCATGAGTGAAGTATAAGTTAGCTTTTCCAGGGGGAAAAAAGGAATGAATTACATTTCTCTTCTTGTCCTTTAAATGAATAGCATAGTTTGGGTGAAATTATCAGGCAATTGCATGCCTTTTATGCAGATAATGCTATTTGATGAAAGCGGTGTTTTGATCTGCTGAGGATAATACAGATCCAGGGTTGGATTCATTGGTAAGAGTAAAGCTGTCTTCTGTGATAACTTCATCTCAGCATGAGGTCAGACGGGGAAAACTGGGATGGGGGATTAAAAAATGACACAGTCGGAGCAGTATTCAGTTCCCTGCTGTGCTCCTGGCTGCACACTATAGCTTATGTTTCTGATCTGTTATGGTATTGTCTGCTTTTCTCTCCCAGAGCAGAAAGAGATTGCTTAAAACTTTTCTTTTTTCAGCTAGAGGGATTAGTTCAGTGCAGCTTTTTTAATTAAAGAAACTGTATCTTTTTCAATGTAATTTAAGGCTGTACAGGAAGACCGTCAGCATTCATAACATAGCACTATTACCTGTAACAAAGCCTAGCCATTCATTTTACATTCAGAAGAAGAAATCACTTTTAAGATTTTTGAGGGTTAAAATTTGATAATTGGCCCTACGATTGAAAGAATCACGGTTAACCATTGTCTCCTAAGAGTTTTCTGTGAAGGAACTTCAGACAGTTTTGCTGTTAGTTTATATGGGCTTTGTTAATTTAATCTCTGTGACATCAGATTGGTGGTTAAAAATATTATGATGTGTGGAAATAGATCTGAGCGTATTTTTTCACAAAGAAAAAAGAATACAAAAATACTCTTAAAATATTAAAATGGCATCTACAGAAAATGATTCTGTAACATCAGCTACGTCTCTTTCAGAGCAATATTTCCAGTCAATAGACTTTCTAAATATGTAACTAGGACCTTCATTAATTAGTAATAATATGCAAATAGTGGACACATGTTCACGATGTCTAGAATGGTCGGTGTGTATGTTTGGCTGTAGATGTGTGTTTATGCATATGTGTGTATGTACGTCTGTATTCATATAGGCACACACAGATTCATATATAGATAGATATACATACATTCAGTTACTTATATTTTTCAGCTCAGAGAGTTGAATTTACAGCACAATTTAAACAAGGTTAATAGCTAAAACCTTCAAATGTTTCAAATAAGGCCCATATGGTGATCACTTTACAAAGCATACAGGGACTGTGCTTAGGTTGCAACATACACATTTCCAACTAAATTCCATGCCAGATCAATTAGAAACAGTTCTCCTGAGCAGACAGGAACAAACACAGATTGTTACCACTCCATTGCCTGAACTCTTGTCTTCCAGGAATGAAAGCAGTCATCTTGAATACAACATATTTTACTACTAACAGCCTAAGATTTTGTTTAAACTAGTAGTATTTTAATAAAATCTCTGTTTAGGCACATCAGAACAATTAACATCCAAATTAGCACAATAAAATAGCAGATTGCTATTAGAGCTTTTGGTTAGAGGGGTATTTTTCCCAGACCGTATTTGTTAGTGATGTCTTCTGCTAGAAGGAGTACATGGCACAGGAGAAGAAAAAAAGGAAAGAACCAGATAACAGAAGAGCTCTTTTGGTTGCTTTTTTCCTCATGCAGAGTGCTTGTCTTTTCTTTAAATCATCTTTTCTGTACACTTCCTAAATTTGAACAATTTTCTGGTGGAATTTCTTATTATTTTTTAAAATATGTCTTTCAGCTAGAAAGCTATAAAGGAATACAAAAATGTTAATTATGACTATGAAGCTTAGTTAAAACAAGGCCTCTTTCTTCTTGTAAAAATCATAAATTCTGAATAAATGTGACTTAATTACGTAAACTTCAGTATGTACATATAAGATCTGTATATTGACTTCTGAATTGCTATAAATATTCTGCATTCCTCCTGTTAAAGGAAAATACAGAAAGTTATCCCCAGCTATAGTTGCTGGGAAAGCGTTATACCAGCAAACTCAAATCTTATGTTTTTCATGGCCTTGTGTACTAACTCACACAATGATGGTGGTAACAGCGCTTTGTGATGGCTCCTACTTATGAATACAAGGTGATTAAAATGATTATGTGCCTGGGTTTAAGGCCATAAGTTTAGCTCAGGCAGTAGTTCCTAATGCAGTGTTAACACAATATGAAAGGCATTTTTGTATTCCAAATCGTATGCAAACTCCTTCAGGTTCTTTCCTAAGGACCCAATGAAGAGGGTCAGCAGTTTTGTGCAGCTGAAGTGCATCATTTTCACCAGAGGTCAGCTTCCCATATAGCTTTGTTTTATGCAGTGGAACACAAACTAATGTAGTGGAAAAGCATGACCCCCATTTAAAGGTTGATTTGTATGATAATCAGTACATTTAGTGACTTCAAAATGAACGTGTGTAAGGCCCTATCTTGCTTTAATTAAGGTAATTAAGACATATTTCCCTCTGCAGACAGCTATTTAATTTTATGGCTTTGTCAGTGATCAGATTAGAATATTTGTTTTACAATTTTACCACAACTCGATACTCGGGGAAAAGGTGCCTCTCGATCCCGCTGCTGGCGGTGAGACGGGCGAGACAGCGCAGCCCTTCCCTCGGAGAGAGCGAACCCAGCGCAGCTCCGCGTGTCCGCAGCCGCTCCAGTCCATCCCTCTGCGCCCCCGCGCACTGGGGCTCCCCCCTGACGCCGGGGCGGCGCGGGCGGCCCCTTCTTCCCAAAGTTTCCCCGTTCCCACAGAGGAGCGGTGCGGTTCTCTCCGGGGCTTAGGGAAGAGCGTGGTCACGGCCGGCTCGTCACCTTCTGACCCGACCCCGCCGCGGTCCGGGCTCGGCGCAGTGCGGGGGCAGCGCAGGGGCTGCGCGGGCTCCGCCGTCCCGCCCGGGCAGCCGGGGAGGAAAGAGAGGCGGCTCCGCCGACAGCTCGAAAGCGGCCGCTACAGCGGCTGCGGACTCGGTCCCTTCGCGAGGCTTGCACAGGAGCAGGAGCCGCGGAGCTGGCCGCTCGGACAACTAATGGGAATAGTTGTTGCCATGTTATGACCAACCAGCAAGATTGAGTCGAAAGGAGGATTTTTTTTTTTTTTTTTAATTAGGATTGTGATTATGAAGTGTCTTGGCGCAGGGCAATACTGCTAGTTGTTTCCATTACGTAGAAGCAATCCCTACCTAGCTGCATTAAAGCGCATCTTGACTCTTACCCCGAAGGAAAATGGATGGTTAGAAACAATTTCTTCCTGCATGAGCTGTAGATCCAGGACCGTTGACAATGCAGAGATTTTGAGATCCGTTTTTTTCAGACTTGCGAGTATCCTAAAGAGCGTGGAGTCCTGGAACCAGAAAGTGCCGATAAGTCTGGCAAAGCCCGAGTTAGCGTTCAAGTACGGAAGGACACGTTAAGAACAATTTAAGAAGTTTGCAAAGAACGTGACAATGTCTTGAATATGTGTCGTCTTTTGGAGTTACTGGTAGATTAGTGCAGGAGCCGGCATGTCTCACATCAGAGGACGTCCTGCTCTTTTCTCTCAGTAACACCTACTGTCCAAAAAGATTTACAGACAATCTCATCTGAAAAAAAAAAAAAAAAAAAAAAAAAAAAAAAAAAAAAAAAAAAAAAGAAGAAGAAGAAGAAGAAAAAGAAAAAAGTATCTCTAAGGCGATAAGGAATGCATACCCTTTTGTTCTTTCTCTACTGAAATAGTGAGCTTACTGGAAATCCGAGAGAGTAAGGAATGGCTGCAGTGTGATTTTAGAGAGTTTAGTCACATTTAATAGTTGACATTTGGAAGATAGTTTCCTATAAAGCTCTAACTCAAATGTGCCTGCACACTTTTGAAATTAACTTAAACTCTGAAGACTGAAATTTAATTAAATTTTGGTAAGCCTGGTAATGCCACTTCAGTGATGTCCAAGTTAAGAGCACCAAAATAACTTACTCTGAACTTCAAATGTGTATCAGTAAGTGTTGACGTTTGTTGTCTATTCAGTGGGCTTTGCACAAGGAAGGCATGATGTTAACGTTCTACTTATAATGAAGCAGCATCTTAACTCAGCGTATTTGAGGGCAGTAAAAAGTTGAAGTTAATACTAGATGAATAGATTTAGCAAAGGTATTGCAAATGGATGAAGCAGCAGTGCAAAAATAGAGTGCTTTAAATTTGCATTTGCGAAACATAACTTTAAAAATTGTGTTAGAGGACTGTAAGCCAAAAGAAAAAAATTGTAAGTAAAACCCTGAGTCTACAAGATTTGCTTTTAGTTTAGCAGAAATGCTGTTTTGTATAATATGCAACAACAATTACAGCATTTAGCGTAAGTTCAGGGTTAAGATTATTCCTGTGTGTCTAGCTATATGCGTTTTGTAACAATGAATTTTGTGCAATTCACATTTTCCCACTTCGAGTGCTTTCTTATAAGGACTAAACCCTTTGTAGGATATTTTATTTGAAAGACAAGGTCATGATGATTCCAGTTCTACCTGTATTGTCTGTGCACTTAACTGCACATAACTGTCTCTAGAGAGGTCTCTATGGCTCCTACTTTCTCAAATGAAATGCCACCACTTCAGAGCCACCCACAAAGTCAGTGTGGAATATTCATTTCAATCCCATTGGTTTAGTTATTGTATCTTTAAAATACTTCTGCAAACTTGTATTTGAAAGTAGTTCCTTTTATTACAACATTTCTGGGGATGAAGACATGTCATTGCCAATATAAAATACCTTCTTGCTTACTTTCTGTATGCTCAATATTATGAATTACACATTTACTGTACACTTAAAAGGGCTTGAAACATTTGTGGTTTTCTATTGCACTTGCTGTATAACGGTGCTGTGTGATGCTGGCTCTGTGTGTGTGGTACCTGCTGTAATTCCCACATGCTGACCTCAGCACTGTCGAATCAGTTTATATACTCGGGAACCTTGTCTCTCGGGTCGAGCCCAGCAAAGTACAAATGCAAAGAAAAACACAGGGGTGAAACATGGGCATGTGAGAGAAAACTGCCTGACTGATCATAGACAGCCCCCTCGCAATGCCCGTTGGTTACATCTGCAGTAACGTTTCCATGATTAGGAGGCATTTCCAGTTATTTCAGGACAGAGGAATATAGGGATTTTCCTTGGGAGCGTTCAAGATAACACAGTCGTGCATCTTTCATTACAGAGTCAGAGATGTGGTGGATAAAGTTTGGAAAATCAAAGTATTGCAGCGGGTAGCCAGCTAAACGTTCAAAGCTGCTCATCTGTCTAACTTCTCCGAGTGTTTCGCATCTCGTGTGTGAAACGCCTTTGAGTTTAAAAGAGAAGGATAAAGGCGTAAAAAGAGAACGGTCTTAGGTAGGTAGGTAGGTAGNTTCTTTCCCTCCCCCGATAAAAATAAACAGGTCCCCGCAGAAAACAAAATGCAGCGGAGGGATGCTTCATGCCCTGCCGGGTGGAGGGAACGCGCAGCGGAGCCGTGTAAGTTCATTAGTGTTTGCAATCAGGAGCACGCAGACACCCTCATCAGGGCAGACGGCGGCCAAGAGCCATTCATCAGCCTGAAGTGCCGCTCGCGGATGACCCCTAAATCACCGCCGGCGTCGTGGATGCGCTGATTAGGCTCAGCGTGGGAGCCGCGCC